>JNEU01001038.1:0-50696 GCA_000697475.1 Lichtheimia corymbifera B2541
AAGGTTGGGACCAGTGGCATCGGGACCGAAACACCAGATCTTACGGGCCTCAGTAACATCCCACTCATACTTATCAGCAAGGATACGAGCACGAGCCTTGAAATCATCCTTAGGACCAATCTTGCCAGCTTCAATTTCGTTAGCAAGCTCATCATCCAAGGGAGCAGCACGCATGTAGATACGGTTGTGCTTGTTGGGAGACTTGGACAAACAGTCCATGGAGGACTCAGCAGTGACAGTCTCACGGTATTGGACAACGGGGTCACCAGTGCGGATAGGGACTTGAGCGTGATCTTCTTCAAGATCCTTCAAGATAATTTCCAAGTGAAGTTCACCAGCACCAGCAACAATGTGTTCACCAGAGTCAGAGGTGTAGGTCAAGACACAAGGATCGGACTTGGCAAGACGCTTAAGACCTTCAACAAGCTTGGGCAAATCGTTGGCGTTCTTGACATCAACAGCAACTTGCACGACAGGAGAGACAGAGAACTTCATGACCTTCATGTTGTGAGCAGACTCGGAGGTGGTGATGGTACCAGACTTGACCAAGAATTGATCGACACCAACGAGACCAATGATGTTACCAGCAGGGCAGTCATCAATGGCTTCAGTGTTACGACCCATCATAAGAACGGTACGTTGGATAGACTTGATAGCCAAGTCGTTCTTTTGACCAGGAACGTAGTTAGGACCTTGGATACGGACCTTAAGACCAGCACGGATGGTACCAGAGAAGACACGACCGAAAGCGTAGAAACGACCCTTATCGGAGGTAGGAACCATCTTGGAGACGTACATCATAAGAGGACCGTTGGGGTCACAGTCACGGATACCAACAGCGCACTCATCATCAGTAGGACCCTCGTACAAGTTGACAACACGGTACTTTTGGGCAGTAACAGGGGAAGGCAAGTGGATACAGATCATTTCCAAAAGGGCATCACCAGCAGGCAAGAACTTGCGCATGACAACCTTAAGAAGTTGCTTGCCTTCAAGATCCTTCTCTTCGTTGGTAAGCTTGATCTCGAGCTTCTCCAAAAGGGTAGCGGTTTGGTCCTTCTTGAAGTTCATGATGGAGTCGAAGATACGGTAGATGGGGTCCAAAACGAACATGTTGAAAGCACGGTCCAATTGCTTGCCATCAGCATCAGTGCCCTTGTTGGTCCACTTCTTGGTCTTGGGGTTGAAGTAGCTCTCACCCCAGAGACGTTGCATCATCTTTTCCTTGTCAACACCGAACTTCTTGGAGTAACGGACAGCGAATTGACGAAGAGTGAAACCCCAACCGTGAAGACCGGAAGCGAAAGCAACGGTACCCTTCTCAGGATAGACTTGGACATCACCAAGAGCTTCATCAAAGTAGGTGGCAATGATGACGTTGACGGATTCGATGGTACGGGAGAAAGCCTAAATAATGAAATAAAAAATGAATAAAACCATTCATCATTTGTAAACAAGGTATATATATATATATATACATACGTTGTAGAGTTCTTCCTTCTCCAATTGCAATTCGAGCAAAGCACGATCGATCTTGTTGATGACGATGACGGGCTTGATACGCTCACCAAGGGCCTGACGCAAGACGGTCTCAGTTTGGACACAGACACCTTCAATACAGTCGACGACAACAAGAGCACCATCAGTGACACGAAGGGCAGCAGTGACTTCAGAAGAGAAATCAACGTGACCAGGAGAATCAATCAAGTTGATCAAGAATTCGTGGCCTATAATGTATATTGGTGAGAATCGATCATGCTTTATAAGCAAACAACAACATACCATCGACCTTTTGGCCCTTGATTTCCTCAACATCCTTGGGATCAGCCAAAGGGAAATACATGGAGATAGCAGTGGACTTGATGGTAATACCACGCTCTTGTTCATCCTTACGGGTATCCATGAAACGAGTTTCACCAGCACGACCGGCAGAGATAATACCAGCCTTGGACACCAAGGAGTCGGTCAAAGTCGACTTGCCGTGATCGACGTGAGCAATGACGGACATGTTACGGACATTGGTAACTTTGTCCTATGGGAAAAAAAGGTGAGTAAAGCTGCTGCGGATGCTTATCAATGGGCTGCATTCCAACTTACCATCAAACCACGGATCTCCTCAACAGTAAAGTTCTAGATGAATGAATCATAGCAAATGAGACGACTGTTTGGTGTTGTTAGAGAAGAGCTTTTAGACACTTACCACTATTCATGACAAGCAATAAACAAAACCAGCCAATGTGGGAAAGAGAGAGAATAGAGTTTGTTAGAAAATCATTCCCACACACATTCATCCAAAGGACCCGTGATCCATCCATCAACAACAGATGCAATCCAAGATGCCTTTTTGATGTATTCGACATGTTCACTTACCCATTTTGACTTGATTGAGATGCGAAGGGAGTGAAGGAAGGAACTTCTTGGTTGCCGCCGTATCTCCCCTCCTCTTGCTCGATCGTGCGGACAACGAAAAAATCCGATCGCCCCCTTTTTGCCCCGTTCCGTCTCCAAATCATGTCGATTTACGCCGAGGTGCCTTGCTATAAAGCACGGTAGCACATATCACCATCATTGCTCCCATCATAAAAAACCATGACGGTTCAAAATCAAGGAAATAAAAACTGATTGCGCTTGACAATATGATGGATACACTGGTAGCAAACGCTTTGGAGATGTTATCTATCATCATCATCACCATCACAACAAATAAGTGTTAGCCAATATATGCACGTGTCCTCCTTTTTTTTGCTGCACCCACCTGCATATTTCACCACCATCGAGACCACAAGACCACCTAAGGCTTGGTTAAAGATAACAAGCCATGTAAGCCAATGATATCCAACAAAGAATCCCTGCTCCATCACGCGAGACCCATCATTTGTCGCCATAGCCACCACTGAAAACACTAATGCAAATACACCGAGCTGTAAATTGCGCACCCACATGGATGTGGTGGTTCTTTTCAAAAGGCGTTCAAAATAGCATCCTGCAAATCCTGAAGACACGCAGCTTGCAAGTACAGCCACAAGTCCCAGTAATGGGTTTTCGCTTGTGGATGTCTCTAGCGTTTTTTGTTCCACCTGTAGCTGCACAAGTGTGACTCCAACCATGAGCAGCACGAGGGCAATCCATTGGGTAATGTCAATCGTACGTCCGAGAAGCACAATCGAAAATACAGCCGTAGATAGTGTCTTGAGCTGGTAGGTCACTTGAAATGCTGCTGCTTCCAGATTGCTCAAAGCCACGTACAACCAATTGTTCTGCAGTGCATACAATCCTGCTGGCACAGCCATTTTTAATGCTTCCTTGCTCAACACGTCGTGTCGTATGGCATGTCTGAAACGGAGTGGCTGCTCAAGATATAATGCTATCAGGCATACAATCATCTTGATAACTTCCGCCATCACAACAGCCGTCGATGCAATATACATTGGCTCATCATCATCCGGCTTGGCAGTGCGTGAGTATCGCAACATGAGCACCAATGCGGTATTTTGTGCAACCAAGATGCCAAGTGCCAATTGTTTACGAGTGGCGCCATGCATCGTTCTTCCTACTCCTCCTCTTTGCTCTATATTATACGAACAATGTAAACCGTGTTCTTTATGCTCATCATCTTGGTAGTAACTACCTGATATTATCGTTGCGTTACGTATACTGGTTGGTAACATTCGCTCTTTGTTACGAAACATAGAAAGAAGACATGCATGCATGGGGTGTTTGAATTTCTGCTGCACTAGAATAAATTCATCTTTGTTTACATTGGACAACAACAAAGTTACATGAAACATGGGATGTCTATCTAGCAACGTTTAAAGATCCTGAACAAGGCACTCAGACTCGTCAATGGTTTAACATATCCAGCTTCAGCATTGGCTACATGCTCTGGCGCCACGAATTGGGATGTCTTGAAACTTGGGAAAATGAGATGTTGCACTTGCCATCGGTATTTTTCATGCTCTTGTCGATACTGTCGTTTCTCGGTCTCGGAAGCTGCTGGTAGTTCCAATGGTGGTTCAGCGCTATAAAAGATGGCAAGCTCACGTGCAACACCATCAAAGCATTTCTCCTCGTTCACCCAATCAACCTGGAAAAATAAAATAAATGAGCCTACATGGTATGTATCCCTCATTATTTATATCCTTTTACCTCGGTGCCCAGCCGTAATAAAAAGAGTGGCAGTTTGTCCATGGTTGGAATATAGCCTTTGAGCAGCATGGGTAACTCAATGAGATAGCCGTCAGATGCAATCTTGACACCAAAGTGATCATAGAGCAAATCAGCACGTGATACCAGCATGTTTGTGATTTCCTAAATTGCTTTCATGGTAAGCATACATTCATTGTAATCAACAACGATGATCCACAACATACCCCTGCCACATGATCCTTCGATCCCAATTCAGGCGGTAATGTTCCTTTGTGTTCCTCGGTATCCAATGCAATCATGATACAATCAAAGACCACCAGTGGTATGGTAAGTTTGAGTCGTCCAAAGTTGCTGAATTCTGCGAGTACCACTTGATAAAAGAGCTCTTCACTATACGACCGATGTTATTCATTCTGATGGGGTATCTTCCTTTTTCCTGAACATACCTGAATACTGCATAGTTGATGAGATAGAGGTCGCGCATATGCTGAATGAGTGCGAGGGTATCATCGATACAACCAACAAACGTATGATTGCTCAACACGGTTGTCAAAGCTAGTTTTATATCATGTCAGTCATCTCTAATCGGATATCATTCAAAGGAAAACTTACTATTGTGCTTTGAACGGTTCACTGCTGCCCTTAATCTGTCAATGCTTTTGATCCTCACAGTAATCCTTGGTCTCTTTGTGACGCGCGTTTCAGTTGATCTATATGAGAGGTAAGCGGATGGTCTTCGTTTGATATTCGGTATATGGTCACGTACGGTTCTTGAACAATATCCATAGGTTCAGGATGGCTGCTGCTGCTGCTGCTTGATTCAGCTAGATTGCTCACTTCTCTCGGACTCGAAATGATCGATCGTCGCTGCACATAGGTATCCAAAGTTTTGGCTCTGCTGTCGGTTCGCACCATGTTGTACGCTGCCACCTTTTTGCCCTTATCAGATCCTACATGTTACATACCATGAGTGGAATAAATATCATTATTTGAATAAATGTCATACTAGGAGAATCCTTTTCAGGAACCGGAGGTGCTCCAGGAAGTGCAGTCTAGAATAAGAGAGGGTTATCAGGGCATCTATTACACTACAAAGATCTTGAAGAACTTACCTGGGTATAGAATGTACGTGAATAATTGGCGTTTTCAAGTCGCTCTTGCATTGTTTTTGTGATTGCATCCACAATTCTGTCTTCATTAAGCAACGTCACCTAGAATAGCGAACCTATAATCAGCCAATGTGTTTTCTTCCCATACATGAATATGCGCTCACCTCCCGCTTGGTTGGATGAACGTTAACATCCACATTCCTTGGATTCACTTCCAGACTCAAGTATACAAATGGATGGCCGCCCTTGGGTAGCAGTAGTGCGTAGACGTCGTCAATTGCCTTTTTCAAGCTTGAACTTTCCACTGAGCGATCTATCCATGGGTGTATAAGTATGCTTCAAGTACGAATGGCACCCAACTCACTTACGGTTGATGAACAATAAGAATCGCATGCGCTTCTCGCTATAATCAGCACTTGTGATAAGACCAGTCATTTTGCAACCCAATATCGGATAATCCTCTTCCACTGACAACAATTCATTCGCCACCGTTGATCCGTATATCAGTCGGATGGTATCCTTGGCATTGTTTGTGGTGCTAGTTTGGATATCTGCAGTCGTGGCATCACGCTAGACCAGGAAGGGAAATCAATAACAGTAAAAGACCACAGCTTGCATAAATAAATAAGCACGTACCTTTTTGCATGTAAATCCTACCGAAGAATTATGGATGGCATATCTGCCGACAACATCCAGGATGCGGTTATATTCTTCGCTGGGTGACTTGAAGGACTTGAGTCGCGTAGGCATATCGTAAAAGAGATCTTCGGCCTTGAAATCATGATTAGTATCCTCATTACGAGACAAAATGAATCCGTTGCTTACCATGATTTGTGTACCATCATTGCCAGCACAAGGCCTTGGATCACCATTCATTTCACCATCAGTGTAAGTTGCTCTAAAAGTATGAATGCGTATATAAGAATTTCATTGTTCTCCGAAGTGGGGATGGGACTTACTTGAACGCGGCTTGAGAACCACGCGTCTTGGTCGTGATTGTGAGATGGGCCACGTGTGATATACTCGCTAATGCTTCACCACGAAAACCATAGGTGCCGATTTGTTGTAAGTCATCGTATGTTCTGAGCTTGCTTGTCGTATGGCGTCTGCAAACAATGGGTAGATCTTCACGCTAGAATAATTGACAAGTCATAAATGAATACACGTTCATGCAATGCTTTTGCAAAGACTTACTCGGATACCATGGCCATTATCATGTATCTGTAACAATTTCAATCCACCATCTTTGGCAATGATACTGATATTGGTAGCACCAGCGTCGAGCGAGTTCTCGATCAGTTCTTTAAGAGCACCGGCTGGTCGTGGAACGATCTGTTGTCTCTCCATGAGCAATAAAGCCATTGACGCATTCGTTGAAGAGAGTACATGCCTCACCAGCAGCAATGCGGTTGATTACTTGAGTATCGAGAGGTCGGATCTGTGGTATGTCCATATTATGTGTGTGTGTGTGTGTCTGTGTGTGTATATAGTGTATTGATGCAAGGGAGTGGGAGGGAGAGGAGAGCGGTCTTTGACCAAAAGAAGAAAGGGGCTGCTGCTGCTTTGACGCACGACAACTTCTTAAACCAGACTCACACACACACAAGCTAATTCTACAAGGCCGACTTGGCTCGACGCAAACACACTCACACACATTCACTCGCCCCCCCAACCTCCAATGAGAAAGGAACTCCAAATCAATGATTGCACACTACGACAATGGCCAAGTGACCGTACCATATTGGACCAAGTCAAGGGATTCGTGCGAACAGCTGGCAATGTATACAATTCGCCTCAACTTGTCAGCGTGGAATTCTTGCACTGTCGAATGATGCAGGAGAATCCGTCACGTTGTTATGCGTCGCGTATCAAGCAACACAAGACATTGAAACGGTTCCTGGAGACACAATATATGTGGGGATGTTTGGGTGACGACTTGACTGACTCACTTGACTGGGGATACGAGATCTTTGAATCGAGCGTGGAATACATCAAGGATCCTCGCTATGCACAGGGCATCTTGCCTCATCTCAACATGATAAGAAAAGGATCACCGAATGGAGCACTCTTAGTATCCTATCCAAGCATCTACAGCCATCACTTTCTTCCAAGTATTCGTCAAAAGTTCTGGAATGGTACACAAAAAGCGGCATCATCGCCAGCAGATCGTCTTCATGCAGTCTATCATGCCAGTTGTGTTCGACCCTCACCACCATCACGACAACAACAACAACAACCACAACAACAACCAGCCACTCCTTCTTCTGTCACTGCCGTTGTCAATGGCAACTCATTACTACCATCTCATACCCCATCATCATCTTCATCGTCATCCAATGCACCTCGTCGTGCTATTCATATCCCGTTATCTTGGGCAACAAAGCTCTCGAATGAAATTGATACACATTTCAAGGTAAGCTTGTGGGAGACAGGTAATAAGAGCGGCTCATCTCATGCCTATAACAGGCATCCATACCCAATGAAAAAGTGGCAACAAAACGTGAGAAGCTTGTCACAAAGATCACCAATATGCTTCGAGAAGAGTTTCCGGATATGAACCTACGTGTTGAAATGTTTGGGTAAGTGCAGTAATAGTATCACAATTCCTATTTGCTGACTGATATGTATCTAGCTCATCGGCCAATGGACTTGATTTTAAGCACTCTGATCTCGATTTATGCATCATTGTACCTCAACTACAGCTGCAATTGGACAAGATATACAACATTGGACGTCTATCCAGGCTGCCTAATTCATACTACAACATGCGATTCCTCAGAAAGAAGCTCAATCAACTCGGGATGAGAAATGTGGAAGCTGTACCCAATGCATCGGTTCCTATTTGCAAGTTTGAAGATCCGCGATTGAATATCAAATGCGACATCAATACAGCTAATGATATGGGTGTGGAAAACTCAAAGTTCCTTCGCACCTATGCACTCTTTGACCCAAGAGTTCGTCCTTTTCTATACGCTCTCAAACACTTCACCAAACGTCGCCATATCAACAATGGTAAGATCATCCTCCTTTTTTTACATACATGGTGATTTATGATATCTATCTTTAGCTGCCAATGGCACACTCAGTAGTTACACCTATGTCTTGATGGCTCTCTTTTATTTGATGCAATGCGATCCACCAGTCATTCCGAACCTGCAACGGCTTGATACTACGGGTCATCGATGTCACATTTTAACATGCCGTTCCTATCAAGGAAAAAAGAAGCTCACGGTTCACAAGAAGCAAGTTGTTCAATTTGATGTGTCCTATCATACGTGTGTCACGGCTGTCAATTCACAAGCTGAAATGCAACAAACGATTGGAAAAGCGACAGGCTGGTTTGTCAAAAACAAGCAATCTGTGGGCGATCTCTTGGTGGGATTCTTTGCGTATTATTCAGAGCAATTCAGTTTCGGGCGAAATGCAATATCGTTATCTGAAGGAGCACCTATACAACGTCGACCAGCATGGCACAATCATGAAATTGCTGTACAGGATCCATTTATCAAAGATCGTAATGTTGCGTAAGTGGAACTATGTTGGGATACAACATTGTTTATTAATATAACATTAGGGCTTCATGCAAAGGAACTGGTTTTATGGCAGTATTGGACGAATTCCACCGTGCTCACCAAATGTTGACCCAAGGCCATTCATTCGCTGATGTCTGTATCAAACCAGAGGATGAACCTCGCCGCAAGCAAACCGCTATCAGATCATCATCATCATCGTCATCATCTCAGAGACGCGATCAGAGACTCGAAGACGCCGCCCAAAGATTTGATGCGAGATTACAAGCAACACGATTCATCTTGGGCAATCATGATTTTGATGGACTCGAATCCGAAATTCCAGAATACGAGTATGACAGAGACGAAAGGGAGGCTCTATCCGCTCTCATGACCCAAATGATGAGTGGCATGAGAATCGAAGACCTAGTGACGTATAATCGCTATCCCACGACCCTCCCTTCAAGTGGCCATCAAGCATCACTCACACTTGCTGGTTTTGATCCTTTTGATCGCTTGGATTTACAGTCTGCCGTAGACCCTTACGGTGCGGTTGCGGATGTTGAGCGCGTTTATTCAAAACACGGCGAGATAGAACTACGCGTGCTTGTTGATTTGGATGAAGATTTGGATGAAGACGAGCTACCTGAAGAACTCGAGTTTGAAACGGTGATCTTGGAAAGAGTTGGCAGAGTGAAACGGAAGAAAGGAAAACTTGTAGCTAGATATGAAGCAAGCGATTTTCTGTTTTAGTTGTTTTGAGCTACAATCATATCATAAAAATGGTTTTGAACGTGTTATCCACGAAAGATGTATAGAGTGCTGGTAGTGCATTATCAACAATGAGCCAGAAACATAATCATCACATATAAAGATAGTGTTGTTGGATTCTTTGTAAGAGTGATATACAACAATGAAAAATTAACAAAGGCGATCCCTCCTGCCATGAATAGTCATGTGACCAAAATCATCCCACGCATCCGTCCCAAAACACCAGCGCAGTATCCCCCCTCTTCTTTTATTGCTATTATGCCGGACGTTAACTTGAACGATGAAGTGAAGAAACGACACATTGTCAAACCAGTACGTTTTTATTTATACGAAGCATACATTGTCTCATTGGGTTGTCTTAGATAAAGGTGTTTGATCCTGACACGATCGATTGGGAATGTCCTTTTTGTGAACCACCTGCTTTGAGCTTCAAGTTGCCACTCAAAGACGAGCCAGCAAAGAGAGAACAAGTCAAAGTGATCATATCAGCCCACTTGCAGCAGCATCGACAAGACCTATTACAAGCCCTTAATGAACGAACCAAGGTACGTCTAATATGTGTGTACTATCACAAAGGCAGGAGCACTGAATGGGTAAACTTGTTTATAGGGCAAGATGAAGATTGGAGAAGATAGGACAAGGGCGTCATTGTTATGGATCGATTCAACCATCCCTGATTACGCTGCATTTTACGATTGTTAATACCCCAAAACACCTTGATGAAGATCTTACAGCTTGCTTTTATTCAGTAATCGCACATGTCCATATCATAAAATAAATTGTACAAATCATATCACCGGTCGACAACATAGCTAGCATCAGAAAAAAAAGAGCGTCGATAAAAGAATACATATACCATGAAGAGGCGACAATTGAAAATGGAGAAGGAAAGGGCATAGTCACTATTGGTGGGGTGGGTTATTCTTGCCTACGAGGCATAGAATGGACGAGTTCTTGAATGTGTGCTTCCAAACGCTCAATGCGTGCTTCCAATTGCCGAATTTGGAACATGGCATCATCCACTGCGAGTAGCAATTCTTGCTCAAGATCAGATTGCGTGGTGGTATTGTTTCTTGTAGTCATGAATGAGGTCACGGCAACAGCTGATGGTATCAAGAAATCCATGATGGCGCTATGTTGTGTCGATGTTGGCGAGGATGTGGATGATGTAGAGGTTGAAGATGGTGGTCGTGGTGACTGGGATTCATGCTGTTGATCGGTTGAAGGTGACGAAAGCACAGCCAAATATGAGCTACGTATAGAAGTCAATGCAATACAAATGCTATTCCAATGACCATTGAGTGATTGAAGCTCGTTCTCATATCGTTGTAATATCTGTTCTCGAGATGGTTGCGGTGGATCTTGTGTAGATGGACGCCTGGGTGGTGTTGATCCCGACGCATTAGCTAAAGTGCCATATCGTACTCGGCGCCGCAGAGCATGTGTCAATTGCATAAGAGGTCGTTGGTTGAGGTTAGCAAGCAATCTTGATAAGTGATCCTGTTGTGACATTGGTCCTTGGTTTCGGGGACTGGCGTCGCTTTCAATCATGTCTTCTTGCTGCTCTTCATCATTGACCGAACTTATAGTTCTTTCATCATCCATGATGGATACTCCGTAACAGACGTGGATTTTACTTGGTGTTTGAATCAATGCGTTTTTATCAGTATGTAATAAGAAGGAAAGATTTGGGTGCAGATTTTGGACTCAAGTCGCAAAATGGCTGACGCTTTATACTACAACGACCACGACAGCAATCATTAGCAGCTAGTAGGAGCTCTAAAGGGTCTTTTTACCCCTCAATCACCATTTATAGATTCTGCTTGAAAAGATCTGCAAGGTAACAGGTACCCTGAAGAAGTTTACTTTTGACACATCCTTGAATCCATTGTAGCAAGTTGATCTCGAATATTCGCGCTTTTGTTTATGGCGAGTATCCAACTACCACTATAATTGCTTATGCGATGAACATTTGCATTAGATAAATGCTCGGCTCTTGTATGAAGCCATCCTCAAAAAGGGTAAATACTACCATGATACCGGATTGGGATATTAATGAGACGTGCAAGGTGGTGGAAACAAATAGATAACTCCTTGGTGACCGTGGCTTCGTCAATTTATTGGCAGCTACATGTACGCAGTAGTTCAATTTAAGAAGGCTGAGGATAGATCGAGAGTGATGAATGCAAATAGCTACTAGCGGAGGATTCATTCTTGAGGTAAATGATGTGTTGATATGGGAAAGGGATGTACGAGAATAAAAAAAATTGGATCCTCGTGAGCTTGCATCCAGGTATACGGGTTCGCATCAATTGCTATAAATGCGTGGAAACCGTCAATGCATGAATGTGATGCTTATCTCAATTTGGGGTTTACAGTGTAATTGTCCCACTGATTCGTATTGATGATGCAAAAATAGAAAACAAACACTGCAGATCATCACAGGGTCGTATGGCGTGTTTCATCAACTTGGCTCTTTTTCCCCACAACCCAGGTCATTCATTTCTATGCAACTGTCAGCGGTTTATTTTTCAATCCCTTTATCCTACTATGAATACTTCCATTTGTGACATGGATCCGATTCTATCATCATACGCATACATGATATCTTATCCAAGCCAAGCCATCGATTCATTTAGCAGTCGACCGTTATGAACAAGGGATGCATGTAATTCTTATCCTTTGGCCTGACAGCAAACTAAAGATGGAATCTATTTTATTGTGCATTCGACGATGGATATGGAGACGCTAAATCAATGCAGGGGATGAAAGAAGGGAAGCCATTTAGGCAAGGCAGATTATCCATACAGCATCATTGTTGGGTTTCCATGGTGGTGGACCTGCCATTTCGTGTACTTTCAATAGGGATGCTTTCCAGTACCAGCTCTTGTAGCTGTCTCTTCAATTGAACCCCTTCTGTGCGTCAAACGAGCTGTTACCGGAGATGATGTCGTCGGAATGACGAGCTGCAGATCGAATTGCTCATCCAAGAGCGCCCCTCACAGTCGCTTGCATCTTCTTTTACCTTGATGCATTATCTTCATTACTGAATGAACCATTTTTTGGGAACCTTTTTGTAGGTGCATGATACAACAATGAGCGTCTTGAATGTGAATAAGAGGAACGATTAGTTTCACACACACATATTTTACTCTTCCGATCCGACGTGTGAAAAAGAGCCGGAACATTCGGGATCGCCGGCCGCTAAAGCTGCTTACGTTGATTCATGTGAAGCCAATGTGAGATTGACTGAGTCTATCAAGCAAACAACGGAGCGAATGTATTTGATGAAGCCTTTCTTTGAATTAAATGATATGTCACAACGTATGATGAAAACCGTATTTACTGCATTATCAACAACATCCATTAGAGTGTGCTTACTCTTATCTCATTTCTGCTGTTGTAATCTTTATCGGGAAAAGCGGTCTGCGGGCAGTAAAATGGGCACGAAAACACCCGCGTTTTTCCCAACTCTTTCGTGAGTCTCCCAGTGTGGCCTTCAGGGGTACGCGATGTCAGCTTCAGAGATTGGCTGGGAAACAGTGTAGCTAGCTAATGATATCGTGGGAAAAAATGATCCAAGTAGTTATGATTATAAGTGATGTTTAAAAGGAACAAGAAGAAGAAGAAGTAAATGTATGATATAAAAGGGGAGGAGGGGATGTGGCATTCCTTGGGGGCCAATGTTGTGTGGAGTGAGCGTGCGATTCAGGGTTGTTCAGCATGTCGGCCATGCTCGGCACATGTGATGATGAAAAATTTTGCTGCTTTTTTCCCACATTTTCCCGTTGGACAAAGTCAGTAACGACATCATCTCTTTCATTCACATTACATAAAGGTATTCTCCTGCCGTTTTAGTGGTTGCTTTTTCCCCCTTTCTTCTCATCGTTCTCTCATTTCATACTCCAGTCATCTCCATCATGTTCAAATCCTTCCGTGCTGCATCTGCTCTCGCCACTCGTGCCTCCATGGTAAAGAAATAGAGACACTCGATTGTCAATGACTCAGCATCACAGTACTCAAAAAGGAATGTCACTATGCTTCTTGTAGGCCGCTCGTGCACCTGCCCAACAGCAACAAAAGCGTTTCCTCAACATCCACGAATACATGTCTGTCGACCTTATGCGCAAGTACGGTATCAATGCACCCCGCGGTCAAGTTGCCAAGACTCCTGAAGAAGCCTATGAGATCGCTAAGCGTCTTGGTAATGACATAAGATATTACGTAGTCATCGAATATGCAGGTACTGACATTGGATTATGCATGAAGGTTCCGATGACTTGGTGATCAAGGCTCAAGTGCTTGCTGGTGGTCGTGGCAAGGGTACTTTCAGCAACGGCTACAAGGGCGGTGTCAAGACCTTCTCCACGTAAGTTTCATGTTATATAGAGGATGGATCGATTGATTACCCTTTACTAATAATGAATATTATAGTCCTGAAGAAGCAAAGGCTCTTGCCGATAAGATGCTCGGCCAAAAGTTGATCACCAAGCAAACTGGTGCTGCTGGCAAGCCCTGTAACGCCGTCTACATTTGTGAACGCAAGTATGCTCGTAACGAATACTACTTTGCCATCTTGATGGACCGTAAGGCTGCTGGTCCTGTTGTTGTTGCTTCTTCCGAAGGTGGTGTGGATATTGAAACTGTGGCCAAGGAGAACCCTGATGCTATTGTTACCATGCCTGTTGATATCAAGACTGGTCTCACCAAGGAGCAGGCCACTGAGCTCGCAACTCGCGTTGGCTTCAGCCCTGTTGCCATTGATAAGGCTGCCGACACTTTTATGAACTTGTACAAGCTGTTTATCGAGAAGGATTCGACCCAAGTAGAGATCAACCCTCTTGTCGAAGACGCTGATCATCAAGGTAAGTGTTTGCGGATCGTATAATGTAATTAAGGGACGATGAATTACTGATATGATCATTTCTAGTTTTGTGCATGGATGCCAAGCTCAACTTTGACGATAACGCCGACTTTAGACAAAAGGATGTCTTCGAGCTTCGTGATTTCTCCCAAGAAGATTCTCGTGAGACCGCTGCTGCCAAGTACCACCTTAACTACATTGGCTTGGATGGCCAAATCGGCTGCTTGGGTAAGTGATGAGAGGCTTAATGTGAAATGGTACTAGTGCTAATCCCTTGTTGGTGTACACTTTTCAGTCAACGGTGCTGGTCTTGCTATGGCTACCATGGACATCATTCAATTGCACGGTGGTAAGCCTGCCAACTTTTTGGATGTTGGCGGTGCCGCTACCCCTGAAGCCGTCAAGGCCGCTTTCGAGATCATCACTTCCGATCCCCAAGTCACCTCTGCTTTCGTCAACATCTTTGGTGGTATCATGCGTTGCGACATTATTGCACAGGGTATTATTGCCGCTGCCAAGGATCTTGACTTGAAGATTCCTCTCGTTGTTCGTTTGCAAGGTACCAAGGTTGAGGAAGCTAAGAAGTTGGTATGTATCATATAAGGGTGTTTTGGAGAGAAAACCAATCCTCACTGTGATATAATGCGTATTAGATTGCCGAATCTGGTCTCAAGATCTACGCCAACGATGACTTGGATATTGCTGCCCAAAAGGTTGTCAAGTTCTCTGATATCGTCAAGACCGCCAGAGATGCCGACATCCCTATCACCTTCAACTAAACAACCAACTGCATTTTGCCCTCCCCCTCTTCCATCACTTAGCTTTCACTCCTCGTTCACTAATCAATCTCACCCCAAACTTCACGTCACAACCCACATCCATTTTTCCTGCATCGATACAACTGTTTTTCCACGAATAGAGATGTAAAATTGTACATGATAATGCGAGCATGTTTCTCTGTTCTATATCAACTATGGGTACATTACCATTGGAATACTGTCATATGGGTCATTTATTCAAAGGCGGGGATGAGAAATAGGGGGTACAAAGGTAAAGAAAGGGATATCAAGTGAATGGAAAGCTAGAGAGGAGACCGATCGAAATGATGCTGTATATGTGTTCCCTTTGTAATCACGTCAAGTCGTTTGCTTGGATGTAAAGAAAAGCAAATATGCCTTTCGGTGTCAGCAAGCTTTATCTCCTCCCACATCTTCTGGCTTTTCAACATGACATTTTTCACGTGATCACTGTTGCTGTGAAGATGGACAATCGCGGGGACCGTCGATCCATTGTCTCCCCTATATTTGGACCGCCCGATTCATTGGAACATCATAATAAAACATACAGTTTTTAAATGAATGGAGATGATCAGCATGACTCAGAGAACCTTCTTACCAAGTTTCAGGTTCGAGATGTGGAATCCCAAGATTATGCATATTAAATGACATTTCATGGATTCCGGCGGGGTACGGAATTTCCGTCCATCATAGTAAACCCCACATTATACCTTCCCATTCAAGATTTTCAAATGAAGTGTGGGCTCTTTACTATTCCAAAGTTGATCAGCGTATCCAGGAGCATATTGTGTGAAAATTTCATCTTTGAGAAAGGGAATCTCGAGTCATGGGCCGTCCAACCTACATATATTCACGTCCGTTCATCGTCGGACGCCCGCATTAAAGTTCTCACAATGAAGCCTGCAACTTTTATATGAAAGGAGTTGATCAGCATGTCGAAGCCCACTCGGCTGAACAAGTTTCACGGTGGAGGTGGACAATGGCGGGGGTGTGCACTATACACCCTACTTGCGTTCCGTCCGTCCTGTATTTGGGCCGTCCGATTCATAAGAACATGATAATGAAGCATGCGGCTTTTAAATGAATGGAGTTGATCAGCATGACTCAGAGAACCTCCTTACAAAGTTTCATGTTCGAAAGAGGGAATCCCAAGGTTATTCATTCTGCATGGCATTTAAATGAATCCGGCGCTTTCCCAACTTCCATCCGTTATAGTCAATCCCACATTATATCCTCCCATTCAAAATCTTTGAATGAAGTATGGGTTCTTTATTAATACAAAGTTGATCTGCATGACCTAGAGCACCTTGTGTGAAAGTTTGAGGTCCAAGGAGGGTGATTTCAAGATCATGGATCAATTTACAGTGTGCATGTATTTGCCTGACTGTGCCTGACCAATTTAATTTCCACCGCTTCCACTCCGTCCTTCTTCCCTCTTGCTCCCATTCTCAACTGTTGCCCCATTCAACTACAACAATCACCTGCGAACGCTTGTCCTGCTTCAGCCCACATGTCAATCCTACAACTGTCTTGATTCGAATGCCTTTGACTGAATGGCAACTCCATGGCGTATGCTCCCCACTACTACAACACACGCGTTCCTTGACACTGCACGTTCTCTTGTACACTCCTCTACCCATGACCAATCGTAACAGCATTCACTCCAGCAATTGCCATTAACAGGGTCTCTACTCCATTGTCTCAAGTTACTTGCAGCAAGCTATCTTACAGTCTTTATTACGAGAACAGCAGATAGCCATTATATAGAAGCAGCTTTATTTACGTGTAGCAACTTGCTTTAATACATATGATTTCTTATGCATATGGGTACTGCTTTGGTGCATGGAGTGGAAGGAATTGGATATATTGATAGTGTTGGATCCCTCGGCCACATAATGTTCAATTTGGATGATACCGTATCAGGCTATCAAAGGAAGCAATCTTCACCTGGTTGAGCTGTGATAGGAATGACTAAGCAAGTGATTCACCAACTGCTGGATGGGAAAAGGAATGGATGGATTTAATGAGAATCCTGGAATGTTGCTTTGGTTACTTGGGACATCGTCAGCAGGAACAATGGATCCTATCACGTGGATACTGCTGAGGGTGAAGATGGATTGAATGGAATTGACGAAAGGTGTTTACAGCCATGGATGATATTACGATACCCAAATCAATGCGATCGTGGATGAAGGATGTTTACGACGGTAACAACCAAGAATACAATGACACAATTACCCCTATGGGATTTTATCGCACTCTACAGAAATAAAACACCAAGTTAATAAGGAACAGTAGCTTCAATCGGAGGTAGTTTTCAAAGGTGATACATACTACGCAAATCATCCATCATCTGCTTGATCCTAGTGGCTCGTCTGCCTTTGACGTCCAGGACCAGTGCATCAGGTGAGAGGTACACACCGTAGTGTACACGCATTTTGAAATGCCCAATATGCACCTTGTTGCTGTCGGTTGAAGTTGTTGAAGAATAAGGCTGACATTTCACCCGTGTCCAGAGAGCTACAACGCATGAATAAGAACAACATCCCATATCCAAGCCTGTATTTCACCTTACCAGGAACACCATCACGGTATACCATGTCTATGATATCCTCTAGTATTCCTTGTGACATGGCATTCAAAACCAAGACCTCGGAAGCCGCTATATCAGCCCCACGAAGGCTTTAGTAGAAGATGCACCTAAACCGACTTTGCAGGTACATTCATGGGAGGTATATAGCTACATACATCTAAATAAACGTGATATGCATATGAGTATGCGCTTTATCCAATATAAAGATTGGCTTTACCCCTTTTCCAAGAGCCCAATTTCATACTGGTGTCCACGATAATAATGAAGGTAGGGTAACAACGAAAAGCTAAAAAATGGCCAAAGGTCAGTAAATGCATCAGCTCCTCCTTATAAGATCGTTAAAGAATACCTTCGACTCGATGATACGCACGTAGGATTGGGGGTTGGCAATGTAAGCAATCAAAGAAATATAAAGAAAGAAGGGCTGTGGGAGCAAAATGGTGGGCGACAACATCCATTTATACGTGATGTATGTGGGCGTGTGAATTCTGTGCTCATAAAAAGGAAAGGGTGATAACATGTTTCTTGGAAATGGTGGAGAGCTGATAGATTGGTGGAGGGCCTTCTTAATCAGGAGGTTGAAAAGATTGGTCCCTTTAACAAAGAACTTAGAAGCAGGTGTGATTGATTGTTCATGTTGATGCATCCCCAGGTAGGGGATCATTCACGCTTGTGCATTAAGAGTCATCGACTTCAACTTTTCTGAAACCATGTTCGCACAAATATCCTCGTGGTATTTGAGCATATCAAGCGATTTGCGATAGCTGATGGATGGCCAATTAATCATATATCAAGGCTCTCCGGTACATGGCACTCGTGAGGTGCACTATAATAATCTATCAGCTCACTAGCATTCCCAACATATACATTTTATCATTCTTTCTTTTTACGTACGTGATCCACAAAATACCCACGCCATGCCATAAATATGTTGTCGGTTATATCAATTTTTGGTTGCCGAGGATCATTAAAGCTCAAGTTGATGTGGTGATGGATGGTCTTGTTTTATGAGCGACGCATGCGCTGATATTCATAACGATATTTAGCGTCTCATTGTCACTCCTCCCGCTTTCATTGTCATTGAGATATTTACTCTTTTATTTAACAAGGTAAACCTAATCGTGCCGCTTGATGAAGCACAAATCCATGGTCCTTTTATGTAACTACCTCCCGATATGCATATGCAAAGTTGGATTGGATGGCACACCACAGCCTGCATGGAGATTTTACATATAACCCTGGTGGTGGTGGACATCTGGCGCATTTAGAGAAGTGGTGCGATCCGTCATTGGGCCTTGTCAGCCCAAGAATAAAGTGTGTATCTACATCATAGATAATAGACAAAAGGCGATCGTCCCGGTTGAGAGGATATTGCTATACTTCCTTTGATACCCATTTCATCTTTAGCTGTATGTGTATCATCTTCTTCTTTGGCATCTCTTCCACGTCACATATGTACCATTGTTCTTGTTGCTAGAAAAGAAACCTACATTTGACATGATCCACGTGATCGCCATTATCGTTGTGGTGGCAACCATAATTTTCCTGGGGTTGCCGCTACGACACGTCCACATGATTTGATTGGTTCACATCATCTTCACCCAAATTAAGCTTTGCGGCAAAAGAGGTGTATCTGTGGGTTTGTTCTTTCCAACTCTAAGGTTATGGCTCAACGGTTCACTGGTACACTTTTATCACTGGCAGCTTTCGCTTGCTACTCGGTCATGGCTCAAGATGGTATTTATTAAATGCAAGCATAACGTAAAGTGAATGGGGTTACTAAAAAGTAGGCATTGTACGCGTCTAGATGCGCCAGAAACCACTGCTCCACCATCACAAGAAGCACCTGTTCCTGTCGTTAAACGTAAGTTGACATTAAGTACAGATATGGCAAGGATGCTAATGCTGGGATATATGTGATAGCATGGACATTGGAGGACTTTAGAGTGGATATGGTACTTGCCGCCAGCTTGGTTATGTTTGTCATTGTTCTCTATGCTGGATCACAAATGAATACGAGCAAAGCCAAAGAATGGTAAGAATGGGGAAACAATGATGTACTCACGTTCATTGTGTATTGATCCGACTCGATAATAATAGGATTGGTCACCATGTTGAATATTTGCAGAGCCAATTTGCATTGGTGGGAGACAAGGCTGATAAGACTGTACTCGTCAAGGATGGACCTTCTGATTATCTTTTATATGTCTCTGGCAGACGTAATGTGCAATATGGTCACTGGTGGATCAAGGTAATTGATGCATATTCAATTGGGTAGAAATGGCGCTCATTATTATATATATAGCTCAAGCCCAGAAGCGATATTGTGTCATATGTCATCAACGTTGTGTGGACCTTGATTGGATTCGGCGTGTGGGAAACCGATAGAGTTGTAAGTTGTCATGCATGATCAAGGAGATGATGTTCCAATATTGATGATCTATATTCCATCTAGGAAGTGAATATGACATTGGACAAAGAAATCAATGGACGTTATGTGCTTGCCGTCTTGCCTAGCAACAAGGCCAAGGAGATCCGCGATTCTCGCTTTGACTTGGTATGGATATTGATTGCATTATGGTATCACTTGATGAATGACACTGACGCCATCTTTTCTTGCAGAAAACATTCACCAAGCTTGCCGATGCTCCCAAGCTCTCCAGCAAATACAGCGTCTACTCCGAATCCCAAAAGCTTACTGAAGCCGTCATGAACAGCCGTGTTTGCGAACTTATCAACAATGCTCCTGATTTCCAATCTCTTATCATTTCCAGCATGCCTGATTACGAGCCTGAAAGGTAAAACACAAAAAGAGTGTCATGCCATTCGGGATGATGGCTTAATTACTCTTCTACATAGATACAAGGGTGATGGTGACCTTCGCTTTGAATTATCATTCAACATTTCGAATCAAAAGGAGATGGTACAACTTGCATGTGAGCTCCCCGATGTATTGGGTGGATTGACTATGACCCCTGAGGTAGGATCATCATTTGTTCTTTCATATAGCTCTTTTATTGACCAAGACACTATACTAGATCAAGAACCGCTTGCGTAAGAACCGTGAAGAGATGGAAAAGAAGGAAGCCAAGCGCAGTGCTGAAGAACGTGCGGAGGAATTGGCCAAGAAGAAGGCTGATGCTAAAAAGGCTGAAGCTGAGCGTATCAAGAACATGAGTGTAGCCGAGCAACGCAAGTACGATGAAAAGGAACGTGCACGTGAGCTTAAGAAGATGCAAAAGAAGAGAACCAAGCGCATGTAGAAAAAGTTTTTTATATACGTATAATACAATTCGAGTTATCCATCAATACATGATACGACTATGCTTTGGGTGTTGAATCAGGTGTTTGCCAAGCAGGCTTATCAGACTCTGCTGCTTCCTTGAGATAATCCATAATAGCTTGTTGTCTCTCGTTGCTGGTACGTTGACGTTCCTTGGCTTCACGTTGGAGATTTTCAGGAAGACGCTGTCAATGGAAGACGTTTTTAGTTTCCCCAATCTTTCACATGTGTTCGTTTCCAAGTCCATTTACGTTGATCATATCTTGTTCTGTAGGAACGGTTGTCTTCATTAAGACATAGCCACAGCCAATGATGCCACCACTCCACACGATTGCCTTGATGACCTTGTCCATGGTATAAGTTTGACGAGAAAGGGAAAAACAAAAATCGGTTGTTTTTACGGCCCCCGCTTTACCCAAATGGCATCAAGTTGTCATTGCTGCATGATGCATTATTGCTGTAACATCCATACGATCGAGATAAGCCCTATTCTATAATTCATAATAGAGGTTGAATGTATATTTCCAATAAAGATTGCATTATAAAACATCGCGTCCGATTGACATGGCACATGTGATGGTATCTTGGATACGCCTACTTCCGTCGTCACTGGACACATATTGTAGCACATACACCGTGTAGATAGTAGTAGAACATGTGGGGTCAATATAGCACAGTAAATTGTGAGCTAATGACGCGGCAAGGGCTCGGGTCACTTCAGCCGATACCATGGTGCAATGAAGAAAGGCAAGAGTTGGCATGGCAACTGATCCAGTAAAGTGTTACAGATGGTATATATGCATGCCTCCCATATTCGACAATGACGTTATTCTCAATTTTCTAATGCTGCAGAATGATCTATTGTGCCACATATATAATATACACATAGACTAGTGGACTACATATATTGCATGTTATGTGGATGATTAGCAGAGAGATATAGTAGATGAAGCAAAAAGGGAGTGTGTGGCTATAGGAACGTGTAAAAGGACTCGGTGATATATACAAGAAATGAAGAAATCAATGCATGAAGCAAGATGAAACAAATCAGAATCAGATGAATGAAGGGGGGCTTTTACCCCGTGTCTTTTAAGCCATCCTCATCATATCAATGACTAAGTTGAATGGGGCTTTAAATTGATTGGGAGCTGAGCAGTAAAAGGGCGTGGGTACAAAGACAATCGTCATCGTTTTATATTGGAATTACTACTGCTTACTACAGAAATGTCAAATGGGCAGAATATTGTTCTAGTAAAAAGTGAGATTGTTTGGTTGTAATGTTTGGAAAGTGTGTCGGAAGCGGATGCCGGGGTGAGCACACAAAAGTAAAGCATGCTGTACCTTTTGTGGTTAGGCGAGGTGCTCACCTTTCATTTCACTTTTGGCTGCCCGCCAAAAAAAAAGAGGTGAGGTACAGGGCAATGAAAAAAGAATAGGGCACGCCACGCGGAACAGGCTTTACATTTCTTTCTTGTTCAACCTATTTTATTTCTTTGAGGATACAACAGCTCTTCTCTCTTTCTCTTTTCTTTCTTGTGTGTATCATACCTGAGTTGTAGCTACTTTCTTTTCGTTTCCTTGCATCTTGGGGCAGTCTTATGAAACGGTCATCCTCCTCGACGGATTGCAAACACACCTCCAAGAAAATCTGCGCTCGACCTCATTGCTCAGACCCATTAACAGAAACTGCAATCAACACCTCCACCTCCACCAACTTTACCACCTCTTCTTCTTCCACCGTTGACGACGAAAAGACTGCAGCTCAACCGTCACTTGAACAAGATATGAGCACCACTGTCCTGACATATATCCAGGACGTAGTCCACAGCCTTGATAAGGGCCGCATAGATCAATGTCTCAGCAGCAAACTATCACCGGATACATTAGATCAGCTTGATAGTAAACATGCCGAGATTGCCACAGCATTGGATGCAGCGTTGAAGAATATTGCACAACGACAACTCCAACTAGAAACAGAGAATCTACGTTATCGCATTGCTATCCAACAACAGCATCAACTCCTCACCTGCCAACAAACCGACCGAGAATATGACCAACATCACGAGGATACCAATAACGACGAAGACACTGTACCACTCCCTACATCATCATCCACCATGCTAGTAACAAATCAGGACTCCACACAACAACAAGCTGACTCTCATATGACACCTGAGGATGGTATCCCAACAGTTCAGGATGCTTCCTTGATTGAACGTATGCAAACAGCTGCTCATCCTATTGTATCGCTTTCTTCTACTCATCGTATCGGTAAGCCGTCGTCCTAGTGCTCATAGTAATGTTATTATTAAATCCAATCTCACACTACTCTTTTTTGTCATTAGCCAATAACAACAACAACACCGACGCCGCCGCCGCCGCCACTAACCATGCTTCCCCAATGCCGACTCCCCCATTCACTGTACCTCCTGGATCTACTGCTTTCCCTGTTTTCTTTGCCAGCGACTTGTTCACTTCAACCGTAGCCCCAACACCATCCTCCTCTGGTAGTGTGGATAATATTGTTTGCCCTGATTGTGTTATGCAAGCCGTCAAGGTCTCATCTGCTATCTTTGCTGGAGAACTCAATGAACGTGTCACTTGCAATCATGAACGCTGTATTGGTGCCTCCAACTTTTCATCATCGACCGTATCTCCCAATGCTCCTATCAACACCCTAAAGAATGCCGTCAATGCCATGGCCAGCCATTTGAAACGTGTAACAGATGAGCTCATGTATGTAACGCATGAAACAGCAGTCAAAGGCAAACTGGGCGTGCAGGCACGCTGTGATTCACAAATGTCGGGTGTCTGGCGTGAAGTGATGGTGGATATGAACAGCATGACACGAAGCCATTTGGAACAAGTGCGTGATATTGCCGATGTATCCACTGCTATTGCACGTGGTGACCTTAGCAAGACAATGACGGTGCCTGTCAGAGGTGAAACATTATTACTCAAGAATACTTTCAATACGATGGGTAATGCTGCTGCTGCTGCTGTTGTTTATGCAGGGGGACTTTTGGTCTATCTCTATTTGTCCGAATACTTATATTTTTCTATTTAGTCAATCAGCTGAACACATTTGCATCCGAAGTGTCACGGGTTGCTCATGAGGTCGGTACCGAGGGCAAGCTAGGTGTACAAGCCAAGGTTGCTGGTGCCGATGGTATCTGGAAAGAGCTCACCGATAACGTCAATACAATGGCCGACAATCTCACCAACCAAGTACGCGACATTGCTCAGGTTTCAAAATCTGTGGCACGTGGAGATCTCACCAAAAAAGTTACTGTCGAAGTACGCGGAGAAATGCTGGAACTTAAAGACACCATCAACACCATGGTGGATCAGGTACTTTTTCAAGAAGTTGGTTGGTGAAGAAATACATGCTCGTATTCAAGACCCCTCTTCTCTACTACTAGCTGTCAACATTTGCAACAGAAGTCACTCGTATATCACTCGAAGTCGGCACAAAAGGAATACTAGGGGGACAAGCCGTTGTCAAGGATGTTGCTGGTACTTGGAAAGACCTTACGGACAACGTCAATCTTATGGCACGCAAGATTACGGATCAAGTGCGAGATATTGCTGTGGTTGCCAAGGCAGTAGCAAAGGGTGATTTGAGCAAAAAGGTCACAGCCAATGCACAAGGCGAAGTGCTTGAACTCAAAAACACAATGAATCGGATGGTAAGGATAGCTACAAACAAGCTTTGTGTGTGCGCCCTGAGCGGTTGAATTTTGTTTAATAACATTTTTTAATATCAGGTCGATCAACTGACACTATTCTCCGCCGAAGTACGCCGTGTGTCACTAGAAGTGGGCGTCGAAGGGAAATTGGGTGGTCAAGCTGTTGTCAAGGATGTCGGTGGTGCATGGAAGGATCTTACAGACAACGTCAATACCATGGCAGCCAATCTCACAACACAAGTCAGATCCATTGCTCAAGTTACCAAGGCCGTTGCAAAAGGTGACTTGAGCAAAAAGATTGCGGTCGAAACGCGTGGAGAGATTCTCGATCTCAAAAACACGGTCAACAACATGGTGGATCAGTTACGTGTATTTTCATTGGAAGTAACACGTGTGGCCAAAGAAGTCGGCACAGAGGGCAAACTGGGCGGTCAAGCCATGGTACCGAATGTGGATGGCACTTGGAAAGATCTCACCGACAACGTCAATACCATGGCAACCAATCTTACAACTCAGGTGCGATCGATTGCTGTTGTCACCAAAGCAGTAGCCAATGGCGACTTGTCAAAAAAGATTCATGTCACTGTCAGTGGTGAAATATCCGATCTCAAGGACACAGTCAACAACATGGTGGATCAGCTTCGTGTATTTGCATCTGAAGTCACTCGTGTAGCTCGTGAAGTCGGCACTGAAGGCAAACTTGGTGGTCAAGCTGTGGTCAATGGCGTGGGAGGCACTTGGAAGGATCTCACGGATAATGTGAATACCATGGCAGCCAATCTTACAACACAGGTGCGATCCATTGCTCAAGTCACTAAAGCTGTAGCCAATGGTGATTTATCAAAGAAAATCGAGGTCGAGACGCGTGGTGAAATTCTTGATTTGAAGAATACAGTCAACAACATGGTGGATCAACTCAATGTCTTTGCGGCTGAGGTGACTCGTGTGGCAAAGGAAGTCGGCACGGATGGCAAACTTGGTGGTCAGGCATCTGTACCCAATGTTGATGGCACGTGGATGGATCTTACCGATAATGTGAATCAAATGGCAGCCAACTTGACCAACCAAGTACGATCGATTGCAGAGGTGACTAAGGCCGTTGCTTTGGGTGATTTGTCCAAGAAGATCGAGGTTGAAAGTGGTGGTGAAATTCTCGAGCTCAAGAATATTGTCAACAACATGGTGGATCAACTTCGTATCTTTGCATCTGAAGTGACACGTGTATCCAAAGAAGTCGGCACAGAAGGCAAGCTTGGCGGTCAAGCTATCGTGCAAGGTGTTGCTGGCACGTGGATGGATTTGACAGATAATGTGAATCAAATGGCAGCGAATCTCACCGACCAAGTACGATCGATTGCAGAGGTTACAAAGGCTGTTGCATTGGGTGATCTTTCCAAGAAGATTGAAGTTGAAAGTGGTGGTGAAATCCTTGAGCTGAAGAACATCGTCAACAACATGGTGGATCAACTTCGTATCTTTGCATCTGAAGTAACGCGTGTATCCAAAGAAGTGGGCACAGAAGGCAAGCTTGGAGGTCAAGCTGTGGTTCAAGGTGTTGCAGGCACATGGCATGAATTGACGGATAATGTGAACCAAATGGCAGCCAATCTTACTAGTCAAGTGCGTTCGATTGCCGAGGTGACCAAAGCCGTAGCCCATGGTGATTTATCCAAAAAAATCGAAGTCGAGAGTGGCGGTGAAATTTTGGAATTGAAGAATATCGTCAACAACATGGTGGATCAATTGCGTGTTTTTGCTTCTGAAGTGACTCGTGTGGCACGTGAAGTCGGCACGGAAGGCAAACTTGGTGGGGAAGCAATTGTACCTAGCGTCAGTGGTACTTGGAAGGATCTCACCGATAATGTCAATATGATGGCTGCCAATTTGACTACTCAAGTACGGTCTATCGCTCAAGTCACAAAAGCTGTTGCAAGGGGTGATCTATCAAAAAAGATTGAGGTCGAGACGCGTGGTGAAATCCTTGATTTGAAAAATACGGTCAACAACATGGTGGATCAACTCAATGTCTTTGCAGCTGAGGTGACTCGTGTGGCAAAGGAAGTCGGCACGGATGGCAAACTCGGTGGTCAAGCTTCTGTACCCAATGTTGATGGCACGTGGATGGATTTGACAGATAATGTAAATCAGATGGCAGCCAACTTGACCGACCAAGTACGATCCATTGCAGAGGTTACCAAGGCCGTTGCTTTGGGTGACTTGTCCAAGAAGATTGAAGTTGAGAGTGGTGGTGAAATTCTCGAGCTCAAGAACATTGTCAACAACATGGTGGATCAGCTGCGTATCTTTGCATCCGAAGTGACACGTGTATCCAAAGAAGTCGGCACAGAAGGCAAACTTGGAGGCCAAGCTGTGGTTCAAGGTGTTGCTGGTACATGGAATGAATTGACCGATAATGTCAATATCATGGCTGCCAATCTTACAACGCAAGTACGATCCATTGCTGAAGTTACCAAGGCTGTTGCATCGGGTGACTTATCCAAAAAGATCGAGGTTGAAAGTGGTGGCGAGATTCGTGAGCTCAAGGACATTGTCAACAACATGGTGGATCAGCTTCGTATCTTTGCATCTGAAGTGACACGTGTGGCACGTGAAGTCGGCACTGATGGCAAATTGGGTGGTCAAGCTGTTGTCAATGGAGTTGCTGGTACATGGATGGATTTAACAGACAATGTCAATACGATGGCGGCCAACCTGACAACCCAAGTGCGTTCTATTGCTCAAGTAACCAAGGCTGTAGCGAATGGTGACCTCAGCAAAAAGATTGAAGTTGAGACACGTGGAGAAATCTTGGATTTGAAGAATACGGTCAATGACATGGTGGATCAGCTTCGTGTGTTTGCTGCTGAAGTGACTCGTGTATCCAAGGAAGTCGGCACAGAAGGCAAACTCGGTGGCCAAGCACTTGTGCAAGGTGTTGCTGGTACTTGGAAGGACCTCACTGAAAATGTCAATCAAATGGCTGCCAATCTTACAGCGCAAGTCCGTTCTATTGCCGAAGTAACAAAGGCTGTGGCCCATGGTGATCTTTCCAAAAAGATTGAAGTCGAGAGTGGTGGCGAAATCCTGGAATTGAAGAATATCGTCAACAACATGGTGGATCAACTTAACGTCTTTGCAGCTGAGGTGACTCGTGTGGCAAAGGAAGTCGGCACGGATGGCAAACTTGGTGGTCAAGCTTCTGTACCCAACGTCGATGGCACGTGGATGGATCTTACCGATAACGTGAATCAAATGGCAGCCAACTTGACTAGTCAAGTCCGATCGATTGCAGAGGTGACAAAGGCTGTTGCACTGGGTGACTTATCCAAGAAGATTGAAGTTGAAAGTGGAGGTGAAATTCTCGAACTCAAGAACATTGTCAACAACATGGTGGATCAACTTCGTATCTTTGCATCTGAAGTCACTCGTGTATCCAAAGAAGTGGGCACAGAAGGCAAACTTGGAGGCCAAGCTGTGGTTCAAGGTGTTGCTGGCACGTGGATGGATTTGACAGATAATGTGAATCAGATGGCAGCAAATCTCACCGACCAAGTACGATCGATTGCGGAGGTGACAAAGGCCGTTGCATTGGGCGATTTATCCAAGAAGATTGAAGTTGAGAGTGGTGGTGAAATCCTCGAGCTCAAGAATATCGTCAACAACATGGTGGATCAATTACGTGTATTTGCATCCGAGGTGACCCGTGTATCCAAAGAAGTTGGTACCGAAGGACGACTTGGTGGACAAGCCATTGTGCAAGGTGTCGCTGGTACATGGAATGAGCTCACTGAAAATGTCAATCTGATGGCAGCCAACCTTACCACACAAGTGCGTTCTATTGCCGAGGTGACCAAAGCTGTAGCCAACGGTGACTTATCAAAGAAAATTGATGTTGAAACTCGTGGCGAGATTTTGGATTTGAAGAATACGGTCAATGACATGGTGGATCAGCTTCGTGTCTTTTCGACTGAAGTGACTCGTGTGGCCCGTGAAGTGGGTACAGAAGGCAAACTTGGTGGACAAGCCATTGTACAAGGCGTTGCAGGAACGTGGAAGGATTTGACGGATAACGTCAACATGATGGCCGGCAATCTCACAACTCAAGTACGATCCATTGCCACTGTTACGACTGCTGTTGCCAAGGGTGATTTATCTCGAAAGATTGTGGTCGAGGTACAAGGCGAGATTCTGCAACTCAAGTATGTATATTTTATACCAAGATATTAATCACACAAAGTTTTACTTATATATTTTCTTGATTCAGGAACACTGTCAATTCTATGGTGGATCAATTGCGAGTGTTTGCAGCTGAGGTGAC
Organism: Lichtheimia corymbifera B2541; assembly: GCA_000697475.1. NCBI lineage: Eukaryota > Fungi > Mucoromycota > Mucoromycetes > Mucorales > Lichtheimiaceae > Lichtheimia > Lichtheimia corymbifera. The sequence continues at coordinate 29,080 of JNEU01001038.1, forward strand.
TCGTGTTGCTCGACAAGTAGGCACTGAAGGAAAACTTGGTGGCCAGGCAACGATCATTGGCGTGGATGGCACTTGGAAAGATTTGACGGACAATGTCAATTTGATGGCAAGCAATTTGACAGATCAACTCCGTGCTATTGCTGCCGTGTGTAAGGCTGTTGCACAAGGTGACCTGAGCAAAAAGATCGAGGTTGAAGTGCATGGTGAAATTGCCGAGCTCAAGAATACAATCAATACCATGGTGGATCAGCTCAATTCATTCGCATCTGAAGTAACACGTGTGGCTCGTGAAGTCGGTACTGAAGGCAAGCTCGGTGTCCAAGCTGAAGTAGAAGATGTGGAAGGGGTATGGCGCGAGATTACAAGCAACGTCAATACCATGGCATCCAACCTCACTACTCAAGTGCGTGCGTTTGCACAAATCTCAGCATCGGCAACGGAGAATGACTTTTCACGCTTGATTACTGTGGAAGCATCCGGTGAAATGGATTCGCTCAAGACCAAGATCAATCAAATGGTGGGCTTTTTACGTGACACTATTCAAAAGAATCGAGATGCCAAGGAAGCTGCTGAATTAGCCAATCGATCCAAGAGTGAATTCTTAGCCAACATGAGTCACGAGATTCGAACACCCATGAACGGCATTATCGGCATGACATCCCTCACTCTTGAAACCGAATTATCTCGACAACAACGTGAAAATTTGATGATTGTATCCAGCTTGGCCAATAGCTTGCTCACCATCATTGATGACATTCTCGATATTTCCAAGATTGAAGCGGGTCGAATGACAATCGAATCCATTCCATTTTCTTTACGCTCAGCTATCTTTAGCGTCCTCAAGACGTTGGCTGTCAAAGCAAACCAAAAGAAGCTTGATTTGATCTACCATGTCGATAGCAACATCCCTGATCAGCTCGTAGGCGATCCATTCCGTCTTCGACAAGTTATCACCAACCTGATCGGCAATGCAGTCAAATTCACGAATCATGGCGAGGTTGTGCTCAAGACACGTGCCATTGAGATGAAGGGTGATGATGTCAAGGTCGAATTCTGTGTCAGTGATACTGGTATTGGTATTCCTTCGGATAAATTGGATGCTATCTTTGATACATTTGCTCAAGCAGATGGTGGTATCACGTAAGTATTCAGCTTGTTTCTCGGTTGATTCAATATTTATTAACCTTTTGATCCTTAGACGTCAATATGGTGGTACGGGCTTAGGTCTCTCGATTTCCAAGCACTTTGTACGGTTGATGGGTGGCAGCTTATGGGTGGAATCAATGTATGGCCGTGGATCAGACTTCTACTTTACAGTCAATCTACGTGGACATGATACGCGAGAACAAGAGATCCGTGAAAAGATGACGCGCTTCCAAGGTCGTAAGATCCTTTATCTCGAATCAGCTGATAGCCAATGCAACCTTGTTGATCTCATATCTCAGCTCGGTCTCACTCCTATCAAGGTGAACAGCGTTGAGGAAGCCACCAAAATAGCCGAGAGCAACCAAACCAAACGAAACAGCCATGCTCCATTGTTTGATACCCTTGTGATTGATAAGATGGCACATGCTGAGCGCATCCGCGAAGTTGTACACCTACGCTTTACACCTATTGTGCTGATCACTCCCGAGACACACAAACTCAACATGAAATTATGTATTGATCTTGGCATCACAAGCTGCTTCAACTCGCCCGTCGACCTTTACGATCTTGCTCATGCTCTATTACCAGCACTCGAGAATCATGTTGCTTTACCAGGTGATGCCACCAAATCTTCATCGCTCGAAATTCTTTTGGCCGAGGATAACATTGTCAACCAAAAGCTGGCTGTACGCATTCTGGAGAAGTTTGGTCATCAAGTTAAGATTGTATCCAACGGTCAGCTGGCAGTGGAGGCTTATCAATCGCATGCATTCGATCTGATCTTGATGGATGTACAAATGCCTGTTATGGGTGGATTTGAAGCAACGCAAAAGATTCGAGAAATTGAAAGGATGTCTGGCACTGATGCACATATCCCCATTATTGCACTTACAGCACACGCCATGATTGGTGATAGAGAGAAATGCTTAAATGCAGGAATGGTAAGTTGAAGATTGTTATGATTGACGCTTTATATCATGTTTGCTAACGGGTCTTCGTTTAGGATGAATATGTCACAAAACCTCTGCGATTCCCCGAGTTAATATCAGCTATCAAGAAATTTGCATCACATTCATAGTATTATGTATATGTATATATAAAGCGCGCAGTATAAAATAATGGGTTGATTGTTCATGAGCGAAGGTGACAATGGTGGAAATTCTTTGATCCAAGGCAAAAACCACCGCAAAGATCACAACCAAACACCGCAACGTTGGTGTCTCCCAAAGACCCAAAAAGATCTGGGGCACGATCTCAATAGTGGAAGAAGAAGCGGCTACGTATTACCCAATTGTCGGTGCTTTGTCCCCCATTCATAGACATGGCATGTTTATTCGCAAAAGGGCTTTGAGTAAAAGGTGGTCGTGTCGACCTTTGAAAAACTACAATGCTGGTCTCAAGTGGGATTGCACGGACCTGTGTAAATTTTCTCATTGAGCACAGAAAGGGTATTCGCTAGCCTCAGCTGTTGTATATTCCAACGTACAGTGGGTAACAGGGCTCACATTTGTTTAACTACCGGGGTGGTTGGAGCACCACATGTGTGAGACGAATAGGACAGTTACACCGTGTAACCATTATAAAGTCAGTCGCCACAGCGAGCACAAGCTCCTATGATTCCTGGTAAAGCAGGGTTTTTATCCCCCCACACGCTCCGCTAGACATTCTCATATTCCCTTTTCGCCTGTTTTTGATCTTTTGCTAGTTCGGATCTATAGTTACCGCCATCTGATAATTCCTTCCTCATACAATATCGCCATTTACAGAGCTAATGACCTTGATCACTCTCACTCACACACACATACACCTTGAATGTTTGGTGCATGTATCTACCCCATCCAACAATACTCAATCTTTTTCTCTTTTATACTCTCTCACACACACGCACACATGAAATCGTGATGAGACACTGAGAAATCCACACACCGTGGCTGCCCAATCAGATATATCGTGTACAAGGGTGGTGTGTCACCGGTTATTCGTTCCTTGCACAACGATCTGATAAAAAATTCAACTTTTTCGTCCGTCTCTTTTGCCTTTATAAAGTCATCCTTTGTTTCCTGCTTTTCCACTTCCTGCCTTTTTTCCCAAACCTGCTCAGCTGTTACCTCCCCCATGGAAAAACACGTTGTTGAAGAAAAGGTGCTTGATGCTTCCATCGACAAGGAAGATAACACCCCTGATCCGATCGAGAGAGGAGAAGATCATAACGAAGACGACGCCAACGGTGGTGATGCAGCACTCGCCAACGCATCATGGCAATTCAAGCTGATTGCCCTTGCTACGGCACTCATGCTTCCTAGTATGTTATTGTCCCATGTTGTTTTATTATGATGATGGCCTCTTACCATGCTTCCAACTTAGTCGGATCACATTTTTCTGCCACTGCCCTTGCTGCCATTAAGTCTGAATTGAAGACTGTAAGTGTATAAAGGCCCTTGATCTTGGTCATGCTTTTCTCACACAAATATGAACATACATAGAATCTCGGTATCGATAATACCCGTTATGGTGTTTTGAGTAGCTCTGTGAGCATCATCAACACTGTTTTTCCCATTCTTGGTGGTATCTTTATCGACATGTTTGGTTCTATTTGGGGTACCATCGTCGTCAACATCTTTGTCATTATCGGTAGCTTGTTGACTGCTCTTGGTGCCAAGTACACTTCCTTCCCTCTTATGGTTGTCGGCCGTGTCGTTTTCGGTATTGGTAGTGGCTTGATTGTTACCATGCAAGAATCATTGTTGTCCAAGTGGTTCCGTACACAAAGTTTATCCATTGCCATTGGTTTGCAACTTTCTATCAGTCGTCTCGCATCTTTCCTCGGCACAATCGCTTCCAATCCTGTCGCTCAAGAAACTGGTGATTGGGTATGGCCATTCTGGCTTGCTCTTATCATTTGTGGTTTCTCCATGGTGATGAACATCATTTACGCGTTGGTTGTGCGACATTTGAGCGGCAATAACGTCTTGAATAAGAATGATGTGATGAAACTCAAGGCCAAGAAATCATTCAAGCTTCGCTCGGTTGCTCGTTTCCCCTTATTCTACTGGGGTATCATTGTCATTGAATTCATCTACGCCGCTGTGTGGTCATCATTCCAAACCATCAGCACTGAACTCATTCAAGTGCACTTTGGTACTACCGCTGTCCTTGCTGGTTATAAAGCTAGCGCGTCCCAAGTTGTTCCGATCGTCGCTACTCCGGTCTTGGGCGTGATTATGGATCTTTTCGGTTGCCGTATTATTGTTTGTAAGTACATCATCGTCATTACTTTACCCGATTAGCGGCGTTCAGCTCACAGTATACCCTACAGTGCTTATTTCTGCCATCTTTTTGATTTTGAGCTGTGCTCTCTTGGGATGGACCTATGTCAACGCTGTTGTAGGCATGGTGTTTTACAGTATCTCTCTCGCCTTTGGCCCTATTGCTATGATCACCTCTATTGGTATGATCCTGCCATCCGATTACATTGGTACAGGTCTTGGCATGTACAAGGCATCCAACAACAGTAAGTAGCAAACATTTATTGTCATGCAATCCTTGTTGATATCTCATGACTCACGCGACATTATCTTGATCCCTGTAGTTGGTACCTCCATTCTCGATATCATCATTGGTGTTGTACAAGATAACACTGCCGGCCAAGCCTACACTGGTATGATACCATAATACACACTTGCACCTGTAATGGCTATATACCTAACGTCTTATCTTATAGGTGTCATGTTGCTCTACATTATCTTGGCTGCCATTGGCTTTGTCCTTATTACCATCTTGCTGGTCACGCAATACTTCTACCTCAACAACCTTTTGGAAACCAGTCGCACCAAGCGTATGGCTATGATGAAGGAAAAGAACGACGCAGAAGTCGAACGCATCAAGCAAGGCCACGATTCGTACGAAAACGTTCGTCCCAAGCCTATCAACTATGTATTCATGGGTCTCTTTTTGGCTGCTTTCATTGTTGCTTGGGTTCTTTTCTTTGTTTACTCGGCCACTGGACAAGTCGGTCAGTAAACCTGTCGTTCTTTGTTCTTTACAAATACACAAGTCTTCTACTATTTTTATTTGCATCTTTACCCCTTAGATTGTACACTCTGTAATAACACCTTTCTTTTTTACCCTGTCTTTGTATTGCAGCATGGCCTGCACAATATTATATTACGTATATAAAATTACAATACCTTATTTCCATCTTGGCAAAACGCGTCTTAATTACACTACAGGCATCATCGGTTACACGATATTGTATGCAGGCCATCCCTGTTTTGTCACGGAATGCACACAATGTTCGCATACCGATGCATGATGCTCATCTTATTATATCCACCGCATAGAATTCCACTCCCACTGATCACGCGACCAATGGCTTTTTTTTCTGTCGAGTCATCTGGTGGTCATTTTTGTCGTCACCTGGATACCCAAAACTCTAAAAGCGCACGGCGTTCGATTTCTACAAGCCTTTTTCTGTCATTGAGCTCAATGCCTTCTCGCGTGACTTTACGTCTTTGCCCACTTGGCTACACACGCATGAATCACATCATCTTTGATAATTTGCTATACAATGTAAAAAAGCGACCCATCCAAGCTCGCTCTCATATGCTATGTATCGGTTGGTGAAGCATACTCATGGTCCGTTGTCCAACATCTGTAATCCGCGGTATTATATAGCTATGTAACATCATCAGGTGTACAAGGATCCTCTACAGAGCAACATGCTTTATCAAGGAACGATATTTGTTAAAAATGCTTATTGAATGAAAAATCTAACATCATTATCTACATGCAGTCATAGGAGGTGGTGCTGTGGAGGTGGAGATGACTAGTTATCAATCTTGATCCATCGTCGATAACATGAATTAGATGTGAGATCTACATATCAAGAAATGAGGGTTAATCCAAATGCCATTCCCTTTCCCTTAGGGTGGTCTACTTGCCAAAAGTGTCTTGTGCATCGCAGTGGCATTTCTTTTGCAGCTCACGAGCCATGGGGCAATGCATAAATGAATCATGTCGGTACCCAATGTCATCGAAAAAGTGGATCTCGTCTTTTGATAAAAAGAGTGATGCGGCAATGGAATGTACAGGAGCATCACCCCACCTAAAAGTAACGTCCATCGTATGAACATCCCATCCATTGTTGCCTTCCTTTCCCTCCAAGTCATGCTGTTACCTTTCGTAAAAGAAACCACCAGCCTTGTCAAGATATTCGAAGAACGCAGAATATGCCTCGCCTCGTAAAAAGTTCAGGTCGCCAATCTCAAAATTGCTCCAAAAGTGACATAGATTGTACGAGTAGCCACCATCATTTGATACGAAATCCATGACGTTATTCTTGGGAACGAGTTCTGGGTATTCCTTCATGAACGATTTAACGGTCGACCATAACGTAGGGACTGTGGATTCGAGCTCCAGCAAGGCAATGGTCCAGCCTTTTCACAATCACACCATATTAGCAGCCATTTAACGAGATACCAATTAGCAATGGGGAAACACATACCATACTTTTTGTTGTTCTCTTGCATGAACAAGAAAGGGTCATAATCCAGGTCGCAGTAAAACTCCACGTTTGGCTCGACACGCCTAAGATCCATGTAAGCCATCCATCCAAGATAACCGCATTTTGAGTAATTACCAGTAATAGTCATATTCCTCCATCAGTGGATGTCGATAAAAGAAACCGCTCTCGAACCTATGATGCGCGGTACAAGTAAATGGTCAGAGCCTTGATCGCCGTTGCTGTCATTCATGCACCTGTTCTTACCGACACATGTGGCGATATGCTAAGCTTCCACCATATAAGATATCGTTTTCCTCCATCTTTTTCCTTTCCATGGCAGCTTTTTCATCGTCGATCCAACTTGGGACACTCCAATGCTCAACAGGGATCAGTCCTATTATTATGCCCTTGTTAACTCAATATACGTCCTTTGACATGACCCTCACATACCATATTTTGTCTCGGCTGATGTAAGGCTGCTGGTGAGGTGCTTAAACTCTTCAGTGAATGGCTCGTCGTTCAGAAAGACATAGGGATAGTTGAACTTGTGGTTGAAACGCGCTTCCAGTTGCCGCATAGCCTGCCGTACGCCGTCGACTTCCTTGTTCCTTGTCAAGATTACAAAAGCTGCCTTGGCACGTGTGCTGTTTTGCCATGCTGGTATTGATGCCAAACCATGCTCTTGTCGCAGATTCGGATGGTCATCCAAGGACACATGAGCCTTCGACGATGAGGGGCTGCTGTACCATACCAAAGGAATGAAAAAGACGATCGCAAGTGCAATGAGACACAAGTACAATAGCACCACCGGATGACGTTGCGATGAGGATATGAGTATCATATGTGGGGCGCGTTTGTGTGTGTGCCTGGGACGAGGGTCGAGAAACAAAAAGTGTGAAAGAGACAAGCTAATGGATAGCGGAAAGTGGTTTCCTGATTCGCACTATAATATCATATGCTCACGACTAATAAATATATACAGGCTTGCATGCTTTGTTTCAAGGGATGAGTGATCTACATGGATGTTGATATGGACTATTTTTTTGTAAATGAAGTAAATCACATGGAAACATTAATCTTGGGTCGTTTTTACCAGGGATTGGCATTCGTTATGGCAACTTCTTTGTCCCACGTTGTTACAATGTCTCCGCTGTTGGTTACCATGCATAGTTGCAATCATATGTGAGTAGCTGTATGTGAATGATAAATAAAGCTAGCTTACAATCTACATCATCGCTGATGGATCTCTAAACATCTACTGCATTGCTGGCGTGTTGTTGTTGATGTACTTTTATAACATACATACATTATATGTATTTATCACCACCATCATCACCTGCTAATCGAAGGTTGTATGTATATATTGAAAAGGGTTGTTACGTATGAGTTCAAAGCTCAATGCAAGTGTACAAGATATGTAGCCCATCATAAATAAGGATTACAAAGTGGTGTAGCTCTATCTGATATTGGTGTCGAGATGCATTAATCATGGCATTCGTGGCCCCACACCAAATAGGTAAGTGGATCCCGGTTGGTTTATTGCAACATAAAAAAGACGCACGCACATTCGTCAAGCAGGCTTTCGCCCCTTTTTCTCATTTCCCTACTCTTCACGGCAGCGTCTTCACCCACCTATCTATCTACTGTACCGTTGCATACTTGATACCCCCACCCACCCATACATGTTTTCTCATTCGTCAGCGATACAGCCATGAATAAACACCTTGACGAGCTGCTTTCGGAACCGTTGTTTCCAGAAACTCCTGATAGCAGTAACAAAGACGACTCTCTATCAACCAACATATGGCGCATGTACACAAAAGCAAAAGATTCGTTGCCACATGCCGATCGCATGGAAAACCTTATGTGGCGTATGATGACCATGACTTTAAAAGCCAACCAGGATGCGCTTGTTGCTGCAACAAAAGACAAGGCAACGCAGCAACATAAGAATGATGCCATGCATGTTGACCACGATGATATATTACAACAGCAGCAATTACCAACAACGACAGCGACGACAGCCATGGATGTGCCACAGTTGTACAATTCACCCCCAAAAGCTGATAACACGGTAGCTCTGCTATCGTCGTCAGCTCCACCTTATATCATGGATCTTTTACGGGATAGTCTAGATCCACCACTGGATGAGCCAACGTGGAACGTCATGGTTTCAGGAAGCTCACGTGCGTCATCATCTACAACAACCACTGACGAGGATAAGCGACGTGTAAGATTATAAATTATGTGAAGGAAGAATGAAGGCTAAAGCATAATGTATTACAGGATGGTCATGCTGAGCCTCGTTGTTCTGAAGCAATGGTGATTCCGCATACAATGGAAAATGACTTGTCAGTGACTGAAACATATTCAACCCAGGAACTGAGTCAATCAACAACAACGTCGACTCATCATCATTCATCACAATACCATCCCACACCCACAAGCACTATTAGCCAACAACATATACCTGCTAATTCTACATCATCCACCATGAATCATCCACACATTGACACACATGCCATTCCGAAAGCTCCCTCTTTTTCGAGTATGACCATCCCACATCCTGAAACAACGGCTGAGATTCCCCACACAACAGCGGCAGTCGGCATAAATCCGAGCGGGAGCGGCATGAGCTTGGGTGATCTTGTGTCTTTTTGTGACCCAGACCAACAACAATCCTGGGAACCACCTTTGGATGCTTTGGGGTTACTTAGTTTGCAAACCATAGATATTGATAATACATCAACAATATCATCATCAGCTGATGCGTTGGAGAAAAATAACAGCACCAATGCTACTACTATCCGCATTGGCAATGATGCTTGTAGCAACAACAACAACAATAATCAAGCACCTTCACCAGTTGTGACTAGTGGTGGTCGTCAGCAGCGTAAAGCAACCTTTCCACAAGATCGAACCAGATGTAGCAACTGTGATACTACCACTACACCATTATGGAGAAGGAATCCAGAAGGGCAGCCTTTATGCAATGCATGTGGACTCTTTTATAAGTTGCATGGTGTTGTACGTCCTCTTAGTCTCAAGTCGGATGGCATCAAAAAGCGAAATCGACAGGGTGGCAGCACGCAAAGTAGTGGAAATGCACGATTCAAATCAAAACAGCAACTTGAAATACCAGGTCGAGGTTTAATGCCAGCAACGCCATCCTCCTTTCACGTTCTACCAGGCCGTCGTCCACTTTTCACACGATCACACCCACCTTCTACTTCCATGGCATCTCCACAAAGTAAAAAGAAACGTAGGGCATCTGCACAGCCCATCTATAATCATCAGCACAACACATTTGGTTATCCTACGCCATCATCAAGTGTATCTTTTAATCATCCCAATGATGGATACAATCCACCACCACTACTACCACCACAGCCATCATCATCCCAACAATATTTTCATCATTCAGGATTACCATCAGATTTACACGCGACTCTTGAGACCATAGGTAATCATTTGAGTACTTTACCCCCAGAATTACTGCCGATTATTGCATCAGCAGCAAATTACCATGCTATGGCTAAGCGTCAGCAACAACAACAACAACAACCTCCCACTTCATCATCATCGACATCATCATTATCACCACCACCACAACCATCTGATCATCTTCGGTATCCATCATCATCATGAAAAGAGTAGCAGTAATAATAAAATGTGTATGTGGGTTCTTTGTTTTGAAAAGCACTTGCATTAATATTTAATGGCGTCAGCACGATAAGATCTTTTTTGGTTATCATGCCACTTTGTCAGCTACACTGAAATTTTGGGTTGCTCTCTCTCCTTTACATATTGATTTGCCGAGCACAGGGCTCTCTTTCACTCTCTTTCACTCTCTTTTTTTATCCTTTATGCCTTCACCCACTGCTAAATTCCACCGATTCAAGTACAAAAACTTTCACGGCTTGGTCTATTGCGACTACTGCGAAAAGTTACTATGGGGTCTTGCTCGTCAAGGGGTTCAATGTAGTGGTAAGTCCCATTTGGCGTTAGTCAGCCGGTAATACCATGACCGACCACTCCCCTCTCATTGACGAAATGCATATAATAGAATGCGGATACAGTTGTCATGAGGAATGCAGCAAAGTGGTAGTGCAGTGTCGTCCACCACGACGAGTGAGTCCTGATTCTCTCTCCATCACGGATTCCGAAGCTGAATCAGTATCCAAATACTCGTCTCCCACACGCCTGGTTATGTCTCCAACCGAGGATCGTCAAGCTAAACGGACACCGCCTCTTGCCGAACCACCCGATAGACAGCATCGATCGAGTGATATGATGGATACAGCATTGCGTTCACCCACGTTTTCAGGTGCAGGATCGGTCACATCCAACCATCATCATCATCATCATCATCAACCAACACCCTCACTAAGTGGATCAGTAAAGGCGTATCGTAAATCAATCAAACAACATGTGCAAAACACTATCATGGCAGCTGTACCCATGACATCGTCTATCCAAGCAAACGGAGTCCTTAGTCCTCAATCGACCGCCAAAGCATTCACAAGAGTGGTTGCACGATCCAGGGCATTTTTCAATCTGAGTCATTGGCTTTACAAGGTATACGCTTGGCAACACATACCAACATCATGCATGTGTGTGATAGCGTGGGTGGTTCTATGTAAGTGGAAGAGACCATGTGGTTTTTCCTTTTGTTTGTTGTTGACATTGGAGAGAAAAATATAGGTTTATATCCAATGCTGCTCATGTTTGCACCGCCGGTATTCATCGTTTGGTTGTATTTCCGAGTGGGTGTCCAATCGATTCCGGCATCACAAGTCTTGGTGCCACGCTATGATGAGAATTCCCCAGAGTATTTCAGTAATCTTGAATCCATGCAGCAATCCATGCTCTTTGCTATACGAATCTATGATAATCTCGCCTATCATGCTCAGCACATTCCTCTCACGCCTCTCTCTTACCAACTCCTTTTGGGTGTCACGGCAGCTCTTTCCGCTTTGCTTTGGTGCTTTGGCCGTTGGATCATCATGTTTGTCGGCCTCGTGATTTTGCTCAACAAGACATGGATGGGGAGTGCTGCTGAAGTAGGCATTCAATTTGTCATGGAATTATTGCAGACGGCCCTTGAACTCGTATCACGTATCCTGTTTCCAAGATTGGGGAATGGCAGTAAGAGCAACGGTGTCCCTTTAACAGCTCCAGTCATCGTGTCAGTATACGAGAATCAGCGTTGGTGGGCAGGCAGTGGATTCACTTCACAGGTACGGGTAAAAGTAAAAGATGGTATCCTTGGTGATTAATGTTTTGCTATGGAAACAGTTGTTACGATCAGAGCGAGTTGCATGGTCAAACTTGACAGGATCAGAACCATTGCCATCCAAGGATGAAATGCCGCCGCCACCATCATACGAGTGGGACGAGAATAGCAATTGGGAATTGGATGTTACTGGGCCATGGACCGATGAACAGCTTGGTATAGGTAAGAAGGTTTTCTATTTTTCACGTGTGAGAAAATTAAGATTTAGCTGCTGACCTTGTGATTGTTTGTAGTGGTATGTGCAGATCGCCTTTCTCTTTTTACATATTCATGCGTGTGAGAAAAAGAAAAAGCGCCATACTGACCTTTGTTATATAGGCGATGGTGGAATGTGACGAAAAAGGATGGGTGTACACTGACCACAGGTGGCAGAATCCACGTCCTCGATCCTCGTCCGGTGATCGCACAACAAACAAGAATGACACCGATCGACCCCTCACAAGAAGACGACGATGGATTCGAAAAGCATTACCGGTCCTTGCTTCTTCAAAGGCGAAAAAATTGGCATAAATACCCCATCACCAACTTATCTCCTCCTCCTCCTCCTCCTCCACCATTATTCGTACCCATATATAGTTTCATCTTTTTACCGTGTTTTGCATGCTGTAGAAAACATCCCCTTTTCCAACCCCACAATAATCATGTGTCGTTCTTATTCCCTCTTGCGCAATACAAACGTTTAACTATGCCTGATGTGTGTTTATCTCTCCACATAATATGTGTGTGTAAATTATCGCTGTTGTACAAAATGCGTGCATGGAATTCTTTTTGGCTCGGCAAACAATGGACCCAATTGGCTTAGTGTTCTCGCCCTCCTCTATACATGTTCATGGTGTATGCTCAGCCTCCATAAAGGGGTATGTTGATCATTCTTTGGAGTCGACAACTTTTTTTATAGACATCAAACATCGACAAGAAGAGAAAAACCTATTTTACACAAGAAAAGAAACAAAACGGGTGATACACTAGTGGGGGACAAGCAAGTCATCGCTCGTCGGATTACAATGAAAAATGACTCAGCCCATGCTACTACTGATATTTGATGAAGCGCCCAGCACAACATCTTTACAGTACGCACAATGGAGGCGGGCACGAGCAAAGGGAATGGAATTGGGTGTGTGAATGTGTATAATGGTATGATGAATGCGTATATGCGTGTGTGTGGCGATATGAATGCGCAAAAAGGAAAGGGACCTTTAGAATGCTGCTTGGTCGTAGAGATCATTGTAAAGAATGGTGACCAAGTCGCCTACACGGGCCTCAAGTTCGGTTTGCAAATCAATACGCACAGCTTGCATATGTGATTTCAAGAATGCAGCACCAGGGCAACCATGATTGAGCTGCACAAATCGTTGCAAGGCACGAGATGCAAGACCGCTGAGGTATGCGATTATACCTTCATCCTCTTTTTGTTCGAGTTGTTTGATATCAAGTTGTTGTTGTTGTTGTTCGACGCAAGCAGCCAAGTCTTGGCGTAACTCATTTTCAAGATCAAACTTGTCGTAGACGTTGAGCAAATGATAACTGACAGCCATGTTGAGCGAATACAAAGCCGAAGCGACCTCGTGTTGAGCCACCATGGATGAATCATCAATAGCGTCATCTTGTTCCAATAATTGCTGTTGTTGGTTGACCATACGATGACGACCCATGTCATTGGTAGGATAATCGGGCCATACAGCGGGAAGGGTTTCGGACACAACTGTTTGAATTGAGCCAAAGACAAGAGCGTTCTGCTCATGAATTCTGCGACCAATGTTACTACCAAGCTTGGCTACACAGGTGCCTACGTGGTGGGAAGAACCAAGTCAGCCTCAATTTCTTTGTTTCACTGTGATACAAGGAGAGAGAGAGAAGGTGAACAAAGGAGCTAATGCTTACCAGGGATAGGTCTATCGGACAATTGCATAGCTTGGGATTGAAGCAAATGCATACGACGACCAGCAGATGAATGGGTCAACTGCACAAGCAAGTTCTCTGTGTGTGTACTCAACACTTCGTCGACAATCGTTTCGTAAAATCCTTCAATGGTATCACGGATCATGACGAGATCATTATCGCTGACTGCTGTAGAAGTAGTGGTCGTAGTAGTGGTCGTTGTTGTTGATTTGGTGTTGGAAGTACCAGGCACAGGAACGGCCAAAGAGAAGGAAAAGAATAAAAATGTCAAAAGACTCAACAAGGAAAGCATTGTGATGTTTGTGTTGGTAAAAGTGAAATGACTGTGAGGTGGGTAAAGGGATTGACCAGCAATGAAAAAGAAAGAAAGGATAGTGGTGGATGTGAGGAATTCACACTTGAAAGAAAGTGAAGGAAAAAGGGCTTTGATTGAAGAAAAGAGAAAAAAGGGATAGTGCCTGATGCAAACACCTGGTTTTATAACAGTGGGTGAGCTTTCTTGAAGAAGCGCACAGATCCGCGTGATGTGCTGTTGCACAGTAATTGATAGCCTTGCTCTTTATGGTAACTACCTCATTGTTTTGCGGAACAGCTGTCGTTTTCCAGCACTGCATTCAAATCAATTTATTCTCTTTAACTTGCATTGTTAGGATGTGATCATTATTGACTAGTGCATCGGATGTCTTCCGCATTGCATTACATTTCGTGATACCATCATTGTATGCAAAAGGTTGCAGCATTTGCTTTTTATCAATGGCTGTAGGCTGATTGGGAAAGTAGGGGAAGGATGTGCAAAAAAAAGTACTCCGCCTGTCTTACCATATCACAGCTCGCATCCTTTTACGCAAAGGTACACGCACAAATCTCACGCATATATTGGTTGTTTTAGTCCTCCGTCAATGCATATCGGGTATTGCCGATCCTGCCCTCAGCCAACACAAACCAAAAAATGTTGCCTTGCCGTTATTTCCGCTAATGCCGTTACCAACAATAACTTCTTGGCAAAAAAGAAGCTTTTTACCATTTGGTGTATTTTGGCCGTGGTAAGGTACCGGGATGGGGGCAAATCCGCTAGAACGGTTATGGATCGACTTTTGGGATCCCAAGCCTCGTGTATGTTTCCTTCATCTTGGCGTGACACGAGTTTTTATTCGGTGCTTGGGGGAAAGGAATGGCTACACGAAGATGTTGAATGTATGGTGCTCTGTCATTTTCGGGCATGAATGGTGTGGGATGGAGTTATGACAGATAATATAACTAGGTAAAGCAATCCAAAGCTTCCAAAGTAGTGGTGAAGGATGATAATAGCTGCAATTGACGTGTCATTGCTTATTATACATATCGTTCCTTTTTCTTTCCTTTTTATTTTTGACACCCAAGCCTCCACCCTGATCCTCTACTTAAGCAGATGAGCTCATCCTCCAGCAATGAGGAAGCCGATTAGCAGCAGCGCTGTCAGTACCACTTTTAGTGACCCTTTTCAAGGCAAAATAATAGTTTTTAGCGCTTAGAGTACAAGCTATAGTCAGCCTGATCAAGGCGAAAAATAAAGCGTGCCTTTATTTGCTATTTGTTGACTTGTGGAAGTGCCTGAAGACGATCATTATAAGCTACCTTTATCCATTCCTCAGGAGGGATCTGCTCGTTTCTTATCCAAGTCGATCATTTTCAAGCATTACGCATCTTGCAAGTTACAATATTACGATACTTTGTGTGCTACGCATGATTCCAATTGCCATGGCAACTTGACGTCATGAGAGATATTACGACCTGCTCCAATTTGGTTACATCAAGTTGCTGATTATGCATAGAGAACCATGATACCGAGGCTCCATGGTTACGTGCCAGACTTAATCCTGGGATAGGCGTCCCGTCACTCTATGAGCCCATGCACGATATATCAGACTTTTCTTTTTGTGAGCATAGAAATCCACATGCCCATATCAATAAAAAGATGATGCTGTCATGTATCATCATGTTCCACCTGTCTCCTCGCTCTTCTCCATATAATATCTCTTGTCAAAAACCCGAGTTTACGCAGGTTAAAGCTGATTTTGTGGTCATTGGTAGTGCTTCATTGTTATCCTACTCTCATGGTCGTGGTTGTCATTGTGGTATTTGACCTTTGCAATAACGTGGTATGTAAATCCTGATCATCTTGTTTGATAAATCATGCATTCAACTTATACAGTATATGGGTTCATTGTCGAAAAGGTGCTATATATAAGCGGCTGATGGCTATCAATCAACCAAGGATTATATGGCAAGAGGGCTTAGGAACTATACAAAGAGCTCTCCAACAAAACAAAACCAAACCACTGGAAAGGTCAGCTATACGCGCTCGCCAATCCCCTTCTCTCAGTCCCTTCAGCACTGTCCATGCCATTGACTATTTGTATATATTATTCCCTTTTTAGACCAAAACAGAATGCTATATTATTGTGTGATATCTCTTATATAAGATGCCTGGAGCAAGGAATAAGGGGGGGTGGTAATGATCATGGCGGATGTTGGTGGACACTGGAGACAAAATTTGGGCTGCTCCTGCTGCATATCGGCTTCTCTTTATCATTCACCACCAAACACAACATATATCAAAATGGACGATGGCATGTACTCCCACTCTAAAAACACGTAGATCAACATCCCGATCAGCTAACAGTGCGTTTACTTCCTTTACAGCCACACTGAAAATGCGTCTTGCCATGGACGATCGGCAAATCAAGAATCTACAAAAGAAGGCCAGTGCATGGATGTCCAACTTGTCCAACGAACCTATCGAAACAGCGTGAGTAGTAATAGCGCGCAGTGATATTTCATTCAACTCATGACACATACGATGATATAGCCAATACTCGTACGAGACCATGTTGCTATTTCTTGCAAGTTATCAGACATCGATAGAACGTCATCCACTTTTGCAACAAGCCAACGCCGAAGATGTGGAAGGTTATAGTGTCATTGGTGATCAAACAGGTAAGAAAGGGGAAACGGCCTTATGATGTTGGATGGGATGGCTCATTTTTTCTGATGTTATAATAGCCAAACAAGTTGGATCTACTGCTGAACAAATTGCGTCTCTCAAGGATGAACTCAAGGAAGCACAGCGGATACGTAACAACAAGCTCGAATACGATGTAGTCGCTCGTGATATTATGCAGTTGGAAGAAAGAGCAACGTACCATGAGTAGGTATGACTATTGTTCCTGGGTAATGATATACTTAACTGGATCTGGTTTCCTAGTTCAATCCGACAACTACAAGAAGACATTGAGATGTTGAAGCGGGAGAAGGCCAAGAAGGATGAAGCTTTTGAAGAGAGGAAACGCAACTTTTCAGGATTTATTAGCAATATCAAGGAACTACAACAAACCATCGAGCGTGAACGTGCTGAGGGAGTAAGTCAATGACCATGTTTGCCTATGTAGGATCCAACAGCTCATCGTTTTTTGTTATTAGCATGAAATGCAAAAGATGCTCATGGACATGGATCGTGGATACGAATCATCGGATGAGGAGAACGAGAATGACAACGAGAACACACCAAGCCAATCCGCTGACGTATTAACCAATGGAGGAACATCACATCGCTTCAATGAAAGAAACGAAGACGAGGATGAGGATGAAGAAGGCATGGTACTCGATAGTGAAGAAGTCGTAGTTAGTGGTACCCATTGATTTATATAGGAATATATTATTGAGCATGAGGATCAGGATTGTGTTGTTGTCAGTGTCACAGCGTGGGATTATTGGACTAAATGGGGGTTGCTCTCAGAGATGTACCTGGACTTGAGTTGGTGGGATATTATCTAATGGGGCGTTTTTGGTCGTTGGGTGATGAAATCACTATTATTACTAGTCGGGATAATCTCTGTTTTTGTGTTGACCCCACACACGATCCCTTTTTTGGTGCAGGAGTCTAGGATCCATGATTCGACACTGACACCTCCTCTCCCATGAACCACTGCATCCTGCTATGTGGGTGTAGGATTAGACAATGACACGGTGTCTTTATTCTTGCTATCGGGTGCTCATATTCCTTTTGCCCTACTCAATGAGCTATGGAACCATACAACAGAAATGATACGCCCATATACATACCTCGTGTATCAACAATAGCTTGTGTTTCTACTCGGAGTCGTGTGGGTCGAGATGTAGATTTCTACATTTCTCTTCGCTGCTCGGGATTATTTTGTTTACATACTTACCCCCCAATCACTTTTTGTGCATGAGTCTAATATCCATGAGTTAACAATGGTACGCCATTCTTATCTTCTGCTCTGTGAACCAATGCATTCCTTACACCTGGCTATCTGGGCCGAGAATCAGACAATGACACGCTATTTTTTTGTTGCTGTTCAGGTACTTGCATCCCTTTTCCCATGGTCAATGAGTCAAGAATCCATGGGCCTAGATGTAGATGTAAACATTTCCTCTTTTTTCTCTCGCTACTGGGATAATCTTTGTTTATGTGTTGGCCCCTCTACGATCCTTTTTCCCGTGCATGAACCTGGAATCCATGATTCAACAATGACACACCACCCTTATCTCGTAGCTCCGTGAACCAATGGATTCAAGCATCAACAATTGTGTTTCTTGTTGGGATCCTGTGTTTGTGGGGAGGGGGTAGATTGGCCCCGCCCCTAGATTTTGACACAATGTATTTTTTTCTTGGCATCCTTTGATTCATGCAGTGACCTGTGCACATTCCCGTAACGCCTTGACGCCAATCGTTTGTGGATCTACAATGGCATACCCTTCCGATATATCCTTCTCACCAAGCAATGGTGGATTATCAATAACGTTTTCTTCCTCCAACATGTGGTCATTGGAGGCACTTCCCTCTCCCTTTTGTCACTCGTGATACTTTTGGATTCATGCATTATTCCCGTAATGTCCCATTGCTTATCTCCTCCTCATACACCAATAAGGGATCAACAATGACAATTTTTTTATTTGTACACGCGACCATGTAGGTCGAGGCATACTTTTCGACTCATGTTGTCTCTCGCTTGTCACTCGTGATGCTCTTGAATTCATGCATTCATCCCCAACAAATGTCATTTTTACCCTTATCTTGTGCTTCTACGAGGGATCCGATAGGTGCGATAAAGTTGATTCATTGTTTTATTTTTCTGTACCCTCACATGCTTGTGGGATGACGCATGAATGAGTGAATGTGTTTTTTCGTAGCCATCCATGGGATCGTGCCCATTGAGAAATGATGCATGAATGAATGAGTTTGTTTTTGCAGCCTCACATGGGATCGCGCTCGTTGAGGAAACGACGCCCGCGTTAGAGACATCCACCTGATGTTGGTGCAGCTGCCATCAACAACCCGGTTTTCTTTAGACATCCCCATGCACTTCTATCACACTGAATCATGCAATAATTTTAATGAAATGTCATACAGGCTCATTCATCGTTGTTGATAACTACTATATTCTTAAAACGAATTCGATTTATTAACGATAAGGGAAGGACAAATAATCAGCAAACGTAAATCTGATGCGTCATTGTGATGTAGGGGAAAAGGATCCTATCATTCGGCCACTTGCAAAAAAAGCGCACGCGTAGAGAGGAATATGGGGGAGCAAACAATGGTTCCAATTTAGTGCGTCATTGTGATCCGAGAAAAAAGATCCTTCCTTTGAGAATGTGAAAAAGAACGCCCGTGTATGAGACATCCACCTGATGTTGATGTCATAAAGGAGTTCTGGATCCTCGTTATCTTTTCTACTTGGATCTACTCCTTTCCATTTTCACAGCCCCAACTCTATATAAGCAAGATGTGGCACGGACCCTTTTCCATCACTTTCTTCTCGCTCTTCTCTCTTCTCTCTTCTCTATACAATCTTACTCTCTTGCTCTATGTATTGCTCTATCACGAAGCGCTGCTCTTACAATCAAGCCATGCTGTTACTCTTCAAGACTGCTGTAGCCCTCTACTATCACTGGGTGGTCCTTGCTATTACTTTCAGTTATGGGTGTCATGTTCTTTGATCCATGGTCCTTGCTCTTGCCATATCATGTCATTGGGTCTGACAGCAGGCAGCAGTCATTGTTGACGCGTCGTCATCAAGCAGAAAGCGTGGGTGGTGTCATGGTCTCTTGGTATTGGTGGAACCTTGGTACATTTTGTCTACGGCTCTTGGTCATGCACACTATTGCACTGGTCTGACAACATGCAGGCGTTATCTTTTCTGGTGTTATTGTCATCAAGTGAAGGATTCTTTCTGCTCAAGTCGACGGTCAAGTTCCTTGTTCATGGTCCATGGCCAAGATGGTGGTCAAGTTCCTTGTTCAGCAAGGATTGTCCTTATTTATTATTTATTCGGTGTCCCTCGTCTCCACTCGCCTCCGCCTTTCCCCTTTCCCCCCTGTATCCTCCTCCTCAGCAAGGTAAGTCTGTCAAGTTTGGATCTTAATGTTTGATTTATACTGACATCTTGCAATAGTAGGGAACATAAACAACGGCACAGCCATCCACGACCTCCCTACGCTAACCACGTAGAGGGGGTCGGAGCCGGGTTTATCCCGGCGTTCCCTACTTGCTGAGTCAAGTGAGGGTAAGTAATGGTATTTGGGTATTGCGATCTTTCATTATTGATACTAACAACATTCTTTTACTATGGTTCTTATTCCGTGATCTCTTTGGTCTTTGTTTCCTTTTTGGTTATTTTTTATTCCTTTTATGGATTACTTCATCTTATAAACATTCAATTATTTTAATAATAAAGACTAGCGCTCCAACTGGCTCGCTTCGCTCGCTAAACGTCGATTTTCTGTGGTAGGGCTTAACACCATGTATGCGGCAATGGCCTTACAATAAGCTCAAATCTATAAGAAATCACATTTGTGTTGGGGCTACATAATAGACACGTATACAATTCATTTAATGTGACTTGAGATGCCTTTGGGAATTACAGTATATGCATTGGGTATCATTGTGGTTAGGGGTATCATTGTGATTAGCGGAAGACTTCAGGGTATACAATGTTTTTGGTGATGTGGGATTGTGTATCCTCGTCAAATTCGGCCATGACTTGAAGGTTACGGTAATCAGTAACCCGTGAGAGGGCGACATATAGTTGACCATGAGAAAAGACTGGAGCAGGAGGTAAACACCAACTCGTGAGAGTGTTTGTCCTTGGGATTTGTTGATTGTCATGGCAAAAGCCGGGCGCACTGGCAGCTGTTTTCTGGATAATTCAATAGCGGTACCCTCGATTTTGGCAGAAAGCTTCAACCTTGGAATCAGCACAGTGGTGCCGGCATGAGTGCCAGGGGTTGCGATCTCCGCTTCAATGTGAGTATCGATGCAAGGCACGGCATATAAGTTTGGTACCATTACACAGTAATCATAAGCGAAGGAAATTAGGCCTTCATTGGACTCTGTATTAGATTCATACTTGATGATGTCAAGAGTACAACATACCTCAATGCGAAATTTTTCAAATTCACCTTCCAACGCTTCTACACGATCGCGAACAGCTTCCATACGCTTGATTTTACTTTCTGATAGACTCCCCGACTTCTTCTCTTGTTCCTCCAGTTTTGATTTCTCATGTTTCTTCGATCGCAATGTATCACGGATTCGTTGTCTACGTCGGCGTCGTGATGTTGGGGAAGATGCGGGTACAGCTCTTTGATCTTCTTCAGGACATAGCACAACCGCTGTTTGCACCTCGTCCTTCACTGACATAGGCTCGGGTAAGGCAATGTGTTGTTCGTCGGCTGGTAACAACATGGAAGGTAATATAACTGGCACCA